>UNSF01000163.1:0-105000 GCA_900538255.1 Ulva mutabilis
TCTTCATCGGAATCACGAACTGTCAGCTGACCTCGTCTGCCTTCCATGAACCGTTGACGGAGTTCACGTAGCCACCTGACAGCAGATTCATGTCCATGCTCGGCACGCATAGCACATGCTTCAGCGTCACAGTTGACCCATTTTCCATCTCCAGCAACGCTTGCCCAGCGCATGCCACCACGTGCTCTTCCTTCCCGGCTAGAGTCACAATGTCAACCGGCGCGTGTCCTCCTTGTCGTGGACCAAGCTCAGGTCACTCACAAAGTTGTGAGTCGCGCCTGTGTCGAACACTAGCATGTCCGGCCTATCTGCACGGACCGTTACAGTCGCCCCGCTGCGACTCTTGCATCTGCCCTGACCGACAGTGCTTTTCCGGGCTGAGAACTCTCCTTACCACCTGGCCCTTCACGCTGCTGATCCCGGAACCACTTTCATTCCCGACCCGCAGACATGTCATCTTCCTCTTTCTGCATGCTCGCCATCTGTGGCCATCCTTACCACAGTAGTGGCATGGCCCCTGCGTCGGAGCCCGCGCCGCGGCCGCATGCCCTGTTAACTTTCGCTCTGGCAGAAATGTTACGAGATCCTTGAAGGTATCGCAGATGACCTCCAATGACGCTCCACGCCGCACATCGCGCCCCAGTTGTGGCCCAACCACACTTCCAATTCGTTCTTATGCCCTTGACAAACTGACTGACAAGAAGGTTTCCTGACCCTGCATGCCCGCGTCCTCGAAGTCCTCGCGGAGCATCAAGACCTCATCAATGTACTTTTGGACACTCTTATCTCCTTGTCGCAGGTCGTTTGCTTTCTGCAACAGGGAGTGTCTGCGCATGTATTGGTTCCCTTCATGCTCATGATGCAGCGCCCTGCCACGCCGCCATCGTTGTTTGCGCGCCTCTGAACCGTTCTCAACAACGCTTCTTTCAGACCGAACTTAATGACCGCCCTAGCCTTCCTGTCCTCGGCTACCCCGGCGTCATCATCCTCAGCTGGCTCCTCGGTCAGCCATCTTTCCCACCCCTCATGTGAGGGCTGCCTCCATGTGGCGAACCACTGACGGAAGTTACCGTCCCGCCCCAACTGCTGGATCCGACCCACGCCACTGCAAATCCGACATCCCCCATATTGCCACCCAGTTACGGCCTGGCCACGCAAACAGTTACGTATTGCGTCGGGATTGTTGCCCAGTTACGGCACAACTACGGAATTTGTCTGCAGCGGGTTCCACACTCTCGTGACGGGCCCCATAACCTGTGGCAGAATGTGCACTGTGAGTCTACTATGTTCGCCCGCAGCAACATGCAACGTCACAGCCTGCCATTCAGCCAGTCAAAACACAACTGTTACAGCTTCACATATTGTACACTACTTAAGCCGTATGGATCTCACCTGTGGCAGAATGTGCACTGTGAGTCTACGATGTTCGCTCGCAGCAACATGCAACGTCACAGCCTGCACTTCGCACACAGCACAATCAATGTCCTAGGTATCAATGCCAACTCACAGCAGTATGCAAACAAAAGTCCAAGAGACACGTACCTGCCATTCAGCCAGTCAAACACAACGACTGGTGAACTGGCAGTCAGTCCTATATGTGACAGCGAACTTGCTGATCACCATGCCAAATCTATGCATCAACGTCCTACTCCCGCAGTCTCATGCATGCATTGCTGCACTGCACCTGCGGCCACACCAACAGCTAGCTTGCACTCAGTTGCCTAAAGCTAGACTGCCACACAATTGTCAAACCATGCACAAATTTGCTTTGTGCGTCAACCCACGCACAAAGCAGTTCCATATGGATCCCTGACGGCGACACAAACGCCTCCAACTGGGCCCTCCAACTTGATGCCTCCAACTTGACGCCTCCAACTTGGCGCCTCCAAGTGACGGCAGCACAAGCGCCTCCAACTCTCGTGTGCGTGGGACACAGCTAGCGGACCTCCCTGTGCTGAACAGCTGTGCTCCCCTCGGCCCCGTGTGCGGCCATGGCCAATGCGCATTTAGATGATGCGTGTATAATTCAGCGTGAACTTCGCCCAGTTTGCTTTCAGCGGTATGGCAGTCGCGGATTCACAGATGCATGCCGCAGGTGGTGCTTGGGAGAAGCTGTGGCGGAGTGGACTCTGTAGCCTCGGTGTGAGCTCGCTCACAGCGAAGCGTATCTCAAGCGGCAGCAATCCTTCTGCAGTTGAAGATATCAGACTCTTCTGTGTAGCATGGCCGTTGTGTCAACAGAACTCAACGGCAGTGGCCGTGATGAGCCTCTGTTCACGTATGTCTGGCCAGTGCTGAGGTATGAGTGAAGCTTGCGTCAGAGCGGAGCTGCCATGAAGGCGCCTCGACCGTGTCCAGCTGTGGCAACATACGCGCGGACACACCCGCGTCTGATCTAGTTCTGTGCTTGGATCGATCGCGTTGATGGAATACAATGCAGAATTCAAGCTATTTGTCGTTAAGCAGGCATATCTAAGGGTCGATGTGACTGAGTCGTGCAACCTGCACTTGTACTGAGTGTCGTACCAAGGGATTTGTGCACGAATTGTCCTTGCACCTGCCGGTATCACGATGGGGCAGATCTGAAAATACTTAATATGCTCGCATCAACTGATTGCAGTTTGCATTGTTTCATGCGCGTCCGGAGACAACTGGACGATAGGTTAAGACAACGGAGACGGTACTGTACACCATACAAGTTAAGAAGGTAAACGCGACACAGTCAAAGCAAGACAAAAACATGGTGCATCATCTGTCGCAAGCTGCTCAGCAGGCCTCAGGATCCACAGCCTGGGAGGCCGTGGACTGTGACGTGGATGTTTTCGAAAGGTCCGCTGTTGTGTCGGAGTGCTTCCTTCGCACCCCCTTGACAACCTGGGAGCTCCTTAAATGCCTGCGTTGGTTTTGTACAGCCTGCGTCGCGCGCTACTGCGTATCTACGAGTCTGTGCGGATGTTCACTGATTCCCGCATCTACTGCCCAGGCCAGGCATCTGATCACCCACGGATTCTACCAGAGAAAGTGAAAAAGTCGTGAATTCTTACATGTGCTCTCAAGTTACATTGATGTTGCAGCCAAAGCAAGAGCCGAGGCACCGCGGAGCAGCACATAGCGTTAGACGGTACGTCCCTGACAGACGAGCAACGCTTCGCGGCTGAACTCCAAGTGGTAGAGGACTCAATCAAGTCAGAGGTGACGGGACTGGGCGAAGTTCTGCTACAGCTGTCCGGAAGCCGCAGCGTTGTCTCAGGAGATCTCAGTCCCGAGCAACATGCAGTTTTGGTGGAAAGAATTAAAGCGGTTGCGGATGAGGTAAGGCTCGATGATTTAGAGCATGCATCACCACTGTTTCCCTGTTGAGCGGCTGGCTTTTGCGCAGTAGTCCGCTGTTAAGTTCCGGTACGCCTTGTCAACGTGGCAGCGAGTCACGGCCCGCGTGCCCTAGAACTGAACGCCCGCGGACCGCAGGTTGAAGCCGATGCTACCTTCATCTCATCGGAGATTACCGGGCCAGCCGGTCCCTGTCTCCGAAAAGAATGGAGGGAAGGGCTCATCCAAAACAAATTGCCACAGCTCATCCGAGCAACCAACACAACAAGCCACCATCCAGCCTCAGCCCCCACGGACGCCGCAACAGAGCAGCAGCCGTCTGCCATCCTCGTTAGGCGTCGTACGGGGGCGGCCGCATGCCGTTGGAGCTGCGGGTAGCTGTGATAGGCAATGTTGACTCGGGAAAGTCAACAATGGTGGGCGTCCTCACACGTGGCGTCCTAGACAATGGCCGTGGAGCTGCACGCTCCAAGGTCTTCAAGCACTCACACGAAGACGAATCCGGCCGGACCTCTGCCATTGGCCAGCACAACCTCTGCCTTGACTCCAAGGTACGCCACCACCCTCCTCACAGTCTCGCTTTTTTATACCTCACCGCTGGCACCACTGCAGCGTTGAACGACATGGAGCTTGCCACAGCAGTGCTGGCTACTCAGCAAGCCGGTCAACCCAAAATGCTGCCGCACCTGTCCGTGAGCAACCGCTGGAAATGCAATCAGTACATGCCCAGTGACACAAATACAGCGATCTACGCTGTCTGCCCATCGGCCAACCACAATTTCAGCGCTAATGGCACCGGTGTTACACCCAGCCAGCAAACGGGCGCATGCGTGCAGGGCAAGATTCTGAACGACGTGTCGTTCAAGAACTCAACGTCGCAGGACTACGTGTCGCGCGCCGCCAAGGTCGTCACGCTCGTGGACCTCGCCGGCCACGAGCGCTACTTCAAGACCACCGCCTACGGCCTCACCGCCACCTCCCGGACTTTGCCTGCCTCCTCGTCGGCGCAAACGCTGTATGGCACCCCCGCCCCCCCCCCCCATCCTCCCCCTGTCACCCTGACGATTTGCATCCTCGACGATGGACATCCCACAGATCATTGAGACGTGGATGTAGTCAGCCGATACAGCAGCAACCTGTGTTCATCATAAGATGTTACAACCAGAAGTCGTGTCCAATAGCCCCCGGTTCTCCCAAGAATGAACTTGGGCCCGGCCGGTAGCGCTCTCGCAGCCAGTGTTTGCATGTAGGGCGTTAGGTGACACATGATCCGGGCGGCTGCCGTTGCTAGATTGCCTCCCTCATGTTAATTAGCTCGCGGAGCGAGCTAGCAAGTGGAAAGCTTACTTCCACTCACTGAGATCTACCGCAATCTAGCGATACCAGCTGCCATTGAGAGCCAATCAAGTTGTACACCATGCCAATGTGCACAGGCTCGCCCTTCGCCTCCCGTTCATTTGAAATCCCTGTTTGCCCACCCATTTCCGCATCTGCCCATCCACTCTGGCGCTTTCCCTGCTGCACCGTACGCGCGGTCACATTCTCAGCACAGCGCGCAGCGTGCAGGGCGTGGTGGGCATGTGCAAGGAGCACCTGGGCGTGGCGCTCGCGCTCAAGGTGCCCGTCTTCTTTGTTGTCACCAAGGTCGACATCTGCCCCGATCACATCCTGAAGCAGAGCCTGCAGCAGCTGACGTCAGTCCTCAAGCGCCCCGGCGTCAAGAAGCGCCCCTTCATCGTCAACACCGTCCAGGCACGCCCCCACCGCGCACAGCCGATGAGGTGCATTTGGTGCCCACAAAGAATGCACAGCATGAATGCACAGCACATGCCACTGGCCTAATCGGTCACGGCAATTGTGTCAAGAATCAGAAATCCGGCGCCCAACCCAAGGGGTTGTATTACTTCTGGACTGTACGACGTCGTATTATGTGTCACTGGACTCTGAGCGCACAGTATGGCTCATGACAAATTCAATAGATTTGGGCATCAATTCTTACATACACGTGTATCATCTGATCCGTGTGTGACGATGGTGCACATGCAGCAGTGAGAGCGAGTCCGCAACAACGAGGGATCTGCAACGAGCACGTGCCTGGTATCTATAACTGACTATTATATGCGCATATCTGTGTACGAAGAGCACGCTGAAGGGCGAGGTGTCTGTGTCTGTGTTTCTCATCGGAGCAGTAGAGTTGCAACAGGCTGCTGTGGCCTGCCTCGTCTGCTGTGGTCTGCATGCATTCTACACGCATACCCGGCCACGGCTGCCTTGACTCCAATTGATGAGGTATCCTGTGCCCGTCAGTGGCGTCATCATGCCATCAGTTAGCGGTGATCCGACAGCCATGCTCTGCTGCGCTTTGGTGGCTGCCCAGCGTGCTTCCCGCTGCCATGCATGCAGCCCTCTGGTGCCTGCGCTCTGCAGGGTCACGGGATCTTCAACGCGTAGACGTGCTGTGCTGTGTGCATGCTCCCCTACCAGCTGCGTGGCACCAGCCTCACCTTGCGCGCGTTGTGGTTTACTTGCTGTGTGCTGCTGCGTGCTGACGTGCGTGCTGTGCAGGACGTGCTGACGTGCGCGCTGTCCATCACGTCCGAGTCGCTCGCGCCGATCTTCCTGACGTCCGCCGTGACGGGGCTCGGGCTGAGCCTGCTGCGGCTGTTTGGGACCTGGCGCCGCTGCGGCGGCGGTGGGGCGACGTGCAGGGCGAGCCGCTGGAGTTCATGATCGACGAGACCTTCGGCGTGCCGGGCGTCGGCACGGTGGTCGCGGGGACCATCAAGAAGGGCCGGCTCAACCTGCAGGTGCGCGCCCTGTATGCATGCCGCAACACTCATTGATGCCCATACACGGCTCCTGGGTCTCGGTTCGTCGGAGATGTCAACGGCCTGATCGGCTACAGCAAGTAATTTAAGTTTTACATCTACACTTACACGCGCACGTCCACACCTGCTCCCTGGTCGTGGCCCCCGGTCCGCCCATCCACCATGATGGCACCATCTCGGTCTGGCAGCTGCCGCCCGTTTCCGCCGACGATTGCCGTCTTTGCTTTTTTTTATTTTGCTGACACCCGTAGCACCCTGTTGGCTGAGTCACTCTGCCCACCCCTAACATCATATGGTTGTCGACCCATGACATGCATGCGGACGTGCTGTGTGATGCCCCTCCCGCTTCTGGGCATCATCATCTGGGCATCATCATCTGGGCATCATCATCTGGGCATCATCATCTGGGCATCATCATCTGGGCATCATCATCTGGGCATCATCATCTGGGCATCATCATCTGGGCATCAGCCCTCCTGCTTCTGTACGCGCCGCGCCGTGGCCGATGTCCGCTGCACGGTCTTGTGTGTCCTCATTTGTTTGCGGTTACGCTGCTGTCACGCTGCAAGCAGCACCGGCGCTATCTTTCATGAGCCATACAGCACGCTCAGTGACAATAGCCCGGTGACAAATATGTTTGACGTCCTTCAAACCAGAACTTGTCCCACCCCTTCGATTGGGCGCTTTTGTGGGTTTTTACAGTCTGGCAAGATTCTACACGCGTCATTAAAAAATGAAAAGAAAAGAAAATAAATCTTTAACATCAAATCATAAACTGACACGGGAGCGGCTGTGCAGACGCCGCTAATGCTGGGGCCGAGCATCGCCGACGGCTCGTTTGCGCCGGTGGCCATCAAGTCCATCCACTACAAGCGGCTCCCAGTCCCCGAGGCGGCCGCGGGCCAGACCGCCGCTGTCGCCCTCAAGAAGGTGCGCCCTCCTCACACACCTCGCTCCCGCTCTCCCGCGGGTGCAGCCCAGGAGTCAGGGCACCCGGGGCCATGCTGGCCATGCTGGGCCCCAGGCCTCCTGCTGCCTCCCACACTGCTGAGGTTCCACACGCATGCACGATGCTTGTCAGTGAAGTTCTCACACCACCTCGCTGTCTCTTGCTGCAAACTGAACCGTCCACACGGATGCACGCTCCGCCGTGGAAACACTGCCGCGGACCACATGTGCACATGCGGACCGAGTGCACATGCATGGACCGCATGTGCACTGCTCGCCCCCGGTCTGCGGAACTCTTGCAAGCCTCACTCTGCAAGCAGTTGCCATGTCTACCGCCACAATGCACAGACCACCTGCAAACGTGCATGGTGCGCTGGATCGCCGCCGAATACGAATACGAATGGCCTCGTGGGTCCCGGTCTGCCGGAGTTGTCAATGGCCAAATCGGCTACGACAAGTAATTACATTTACAATCACGTGCATGAAAAACTGTAAATTGGTTCCAAAAGATGATAAAAAACACGCCCACGCACAGCGCAGGTGAAGCGCGACACGGTGCGCAAGGGCATGGTGCTCGTGCACCGCGACGTCCGGCCCGCGGCGTCCTGGGAGTTTGACGCGGACATATCGATCCTCACGCATGCCACCACCATCCAGCCGCGGTACCAGGCAATGATCCACTGCGAGATCGTGCGGCAGGCCGCGCGCGTCGTCGCGATGGACCGCGAGCGGCTGAGAAGCGGTGACCGCGCGACCGTGAGGTTCCGCTTTCTGCAGCATCCGGAGTACCTCTCCGCCGGCACGCGCTTTGTGTTCCGTGAGGGCCGCACGAAGGGCATCGGCATCGTGGTGGGCACAGAGGCGGAGGAGCAGAAGGCGGCCGATGCGGCCGCGGAGGGTAAGGGTGGCCGTGGCGGAACCGGTGCGTAGGGCTCGGGGCGGAGGCCTGGCTACCGTCTGCGGCATGGCAGCGTGGCAGCAGCATGGCGCGAGTGCGGGGGTGTGTCTCGGCGCGGCGTGCCAACGTGTGGATGCGCTGTGTGCATAGATGAAGAGAGGAGGAGACCGTGAAAGGCACCTGTGGGGCGCCAGGGGTGTGACAGAGGCTGCGGGCGGCGGGGAATCAGGGGCGGCTGAGGGGGGGGGGTGGGGGGGGGGCGTCATCCACATGCAACTGACTGATTCAGTTGGTGGGGACAGGCTTGCTGTGGCAGCGGTTTGCGGCATTTGCAACGTCTGCAAAGCGCTGCGGCCCTGCTGCGTGTGTTTGTCTACCCTGCAGAGTCGGGGCTGCTGGTGGACGCAGGCCTGCGTGCGCCTGCCGTGCTGTCAACCCAGATCAGGGATCAGGGAATGGAGTGAGAGAACGTTTCAAGGAGACGGCAGCGCACTACTGAAGCTGTTTTGTCTCAGCTTGTGTACGGCATCCGGCCATGATTCATGCGTTTCATGCATTGCCATGCTTGCCTATCTTGATGCTGTACTGCTGTGTGGAGCATACTCCTGTAACGTTGGTCACCCAGATCCAGGCAGAAGCGACACATGAGCCATGCATACCACAGCGTGTATGAATGGATGCCAGTCCTGCTTGCGAGATTCCGCACGGCGGTCCGTCGAGATCGTGGCACAGAAGAGGATGACTGACTGCTGTGGCTGGAGGGGCTCGTGTCGGGGGCCGCGATCGCATGTGCTGCACAAAGCGGCACTGCCGGGGGCACTCCAACAGTGCATGGTGACAGTGCATGCAGACTGTGTCTTATGTGCGTCAGAGGTTTTTCATATGCATGGACACCCCATCCGCAAAGACCATGTGGCCGAGAAACTCAAGCTGCGACCATGGCCTTGGGGTAGACTGTGGGCGGACATGTGGTGGGACGGCCAGAGGTGTAGTCATGGTCATGTGACTGGAGCCCATGGTGAGTGGCCCGTGCATGGCTGTGGTGAGTGGTGAGCAGCCCTCGAGTGTCAGACAGGTGGTGGCCGGCACACTACAGTTAGGCCACAGGAAGACCACAGGTGCCTGCTGTGATTCGGTTGCTTGCTTGCCCTCGTTGCTGCCCTCGCTAGTGGGCTCCTGCGTCGATCTCCGGTTAACAGACCACAGGCGCCTGTAGGCCTGCGGCTGTACTGCTCTACTGCTCCTGAGGAACGGCGTTCAGGGCGTGCCTGCAGACCTGGAGGAGAGGAGGCGGACTGCTGAGTGTGGCTGCAACAGAATGAATCAGTTGATGCAACAGGTGCGGACACGTGCAGCATTTTTCGCCCAGTTAGTGAACATTCGTCTGCCATGGAGCAAAGGAGGGCAGGGACAGGGCTGGTGGAGGGCAGTGGATGGGAGGGTAGTCACGAGTCACAGTAACCTGCGACTGTGGTGTGCATCATTGTGGGCATGGGGGCACTGCAGGCTCTCATTTGGTGCCTGGAGGGCTGCATTGTATCACCTCTTTCTTGGTTTGATGGGCACAACAGCCAGTCACTACCGCTGGTGAGGCCTGTTTTAGAGGTGTGAGGCTGTGTGTGGCAATTGGAGTCTGTGTTTGTACCTGTGATCAGCAGCCCCTCCCATGGAGTGCTCGAAATGCTACGAGATTTCAGTCAGTGACCCTGTGTAACCTCCTTGCAGACAGTGTTGTGTTGCAGTGGCCTGCTCGTCTCAAAACACCCCACGCAGTGAGAGTGGACAACACACTGTGACGTTTACGTGTACACAGGCCAAGATCAGCTGGCGCAAACATTAAAACAGCACGAGCTCATGCATACGCAGGGCATCGACACAGTTCTTCATGGATGTTACCACGCGTACGCACATGGCCGCTCTACTAGTAGTCACTCGCAGCTGTTGCCGTGGTACTCATTGCTTGCCGACGGGCATGTCCCGGTTATTCTTCTCGCTGTTCTCCTCGCACGGACATCATCTCGGACTGCACGGGTAAACAGCTGCGACAGTGAGCACCCTTTTGCATATTGAACTTTGTCGTTTTCTGTGTCCAAGGTGGTCTCTGCTCGTCCAGGTGTTTGCAACGGGCTGCTCTATCCGGTCGCTCTAGTTTGAAACAGGGACAGTTCCCAGCACACGCCATGGCCATCGCATGATCCAGCATGCACTGTCATCTACACTTTCATCTCTCATTGATATTAAATCTGCGGCTTTTCGTATGTCGAAAGTCCAAAGTTTCGTTACGTACCCCGCCAGTCACATGGTGAACCCGCATTTGTTGCCCACACACACACGAGGGGGCGTCAGATGAACACGGCTTGAACGCGACTGCGTCAACTGACACTTGAATATCGCACATCCGCACGCGTCCGCATTCGATCAACGTGGTGTCATTAAACGTTCACCTAGTTTTTGCTGTGTCTACATATCATATTGTTAGCAATTGCAAAAGAGCACGGTCAGTTGGGTCCATCTTTCAAATGAATTGGTTCACAGTACCAGTAGACTCCTCAAAATGGAAAACATGGCAGGTGTATCAATCGTATCACGTCAGCGCAAGAAAGTCTTAAGTTGCACACGGAAGAAAGTTTGGGAAACCACGCTTCTGCCAATGGAGCCGTGCGCGTGCTATAGTCAGGCTGGTGTACCGCGGACACGCGCAAGGCCTTTGGTTCTGAGTCTGGCATACCTAGGCCTCGAGGGACCGTCGAGCTTACAGCAGCTTCATCCTGGCCACCGATACGAATACTGAGATTTGCCGACGCTCCCTTGCCGCGGCCGGGCACAGTCCCACACTGCAGTGCAGCTGCAACATGTGGCGGACGCGGATCGATCCATCCCTGCGCGCGGCATTGCAATTGGCTACCGTCTAGGTCTACTTGTAGCTGCGTATACTTGAGCAGTCCAAAATCGCTTTTGAATGTTATAACTACAGCACAACAATGGCAAAGGGACCATGCATATGTGCAGCTGCAATGCCAGCAGCCTCGCGAGTGAGGACTGCACGTGTACATGATGACTCTGAACGTTCACACGTTAACGTCAACACACGGTACACTTTTGCTTGAAAGGTCCTGTATATGTAGGTCTACTTCAGTTGTCCCAAATTGAATCGAACACTGTTTGCTGTTAACAATTTAATAAGTGTCAAAAGCCTTGGCTGATATACTGATACGTGTGATTCTGCACCCCCAGCTCCTGATATCTGAGCCGTGGCGGTGCGGAGCCTGGCCGGATCTTATTTCGTGGACAACGCGAACCGCGGCACTACCTCGTTATATCAGATCAGCGATCGACCTCATGGATCCACGTCGCCTTCAAGGTCACTACCTGGAAAGGGCCCTGTGGGGCACCTTCGCAGTGGATTATAACGTGCCTGCCTGTTTGACATACACTATCGTTACATTACCATCTTACCTGCAGACCACCACACAATTAGTCTACTTCCATAACAACGCCAAAAGTTCGCGTTCGGCATACGAGACAAACGGCCAGCTGCACAGGAGAAGATTGAAGCTCAACATCACTAGAGACATTTCGTTGATACTTGCTAACGTATAGACAAGCCTGATATTGTGCAGCTAGCCCCGTATGAATAAATCGTCCAATACGGAAGCAGTGGGAGTGCGCTGCTCGGTGTTTCGCAGAAACTGCCGTCCACGGGTGCGTTGCTGCTACGACCATCGCTATACGGCATAGCGATTTGTACATATTTACTGCTCAGTGGTCCACGAGGATGCAAACACGCTCTTGTCTGCAAATATCAGTGTTGCTCATGCGAACAACGCCTGGTTCACATGTAACCCTCGAGACGTCAATACGTGCCTCCATAGTGAATCTTTGATGTGTTATGTAAACATGTGGCTTTTCCTGCTGCGCGTTCTTGCCTCCAAGGGCAATGTCGATTTTTTGTTCTCATGCGCAAACGTGCAGTGACGAGGACGGCACTGCGGCCAGCCCGAAATACATTCTGGCTATATCAGCAGTTTTAGCAACGCCAGCGTACTTACATGCAGTCCATATGGGGCATTGGGACCGGCGTGTGCATTCAGCGGTGCGTGAATTGCGTGTACGCGCTTTCGTGAAGGCCTCAAGTCATGTCACCACTGTCAGCGTGCAGGCAAGAAGTTTCCCTGTATCTAATAATGCTGCTCGAACAAAGCCCTGCCGGCTAGGTGTGCACGCGGCTGCACCCAGCAAGCATGAAGCAGCGACGAAGCAGACCAATACGCTGGGCGCTATCATTGGTGGAGCAGGGCTAGTGACAGGGAGTACAGGTGAGACCCACTAAGCAACATATGGTACCGCGGTGTGGGTTTGCACTCGATTTGTTGTGCAGCGCGGCTGACCAGCTTGATCCACGTAGTGCCGCTGCAGTTGGCGCTGGCATCCTCGCGCTCCCCGCCGTCACACACTCAACAGGATTCGGCCCAACTACTACGCTACTCCTAGTATGTTGGGCTGTTCTGCAACTCGAAGCGCTGCTGCTCGTAGAGGTGAGCGCCCTACTGCGTTTTTTCTTGCTGACGCAGATGAACCTCGAGCGCACGTGCTCAGTACTGCAGCCGCTGTACTGCACCATCCCGGAGCGTCGCTGAGCTCTCCTACTGCTTACTCGCACCGTTCGCATCGATGTGGCCACCGCAGGTCATTGCCCTTTTCGCTTGAAGAGGCACTTCAGTCAAGCTTGTAGTTCAGTCCGTCCACTACACCGTCACGACCTGTGCCAGATCCACGCCCACGTTCGGGAACCCGGGCACCTTGGCAAACTAGCACGTGCAGGCCCCTTTCGTGCCGTCCCTGACCCGTGAGCACCCTCGCAGGTGAACCTGGCCTGCCACCGCAAGCTTTCGAAGGCCGACCCCCAAGCCACAATCCCCCCCATCCTCCTGGCTGACATGACCCGCCTCACCCTCGGCTCCGTCGCCGAGGCCTCCGTCTCCTCCATCTACCTCACCATGTCCTTCACCCTTCTCCTCGCCTACACCTCCCGCGCCGGCGAGCTCATCTCCTCCTCCCTCCCCGCTGCCGCAGCACCCCTTGGCCCCCTCCTCTTCACCGCCCCCCTCGCCGCTGCCCTCATCTCCGGCGGCACCCCCCTTGCGGAGAAGTCCAACCGCGCCCTCACCGCTCTCCTCCTCGTCGTCTTCGCCGTCGTCGTCGGCACCGGCTTTTCCCACATGCCCTGGGCCACCGACCCCCTCTCGCACGCCTCCTGGGCCGACATCACCGACACGCTCCCCATCATGTTTCTCTCCCTCGTCTACCACGACCTCATCCCCGTCGTCTGCAAGTTCCTGGGCTGGCGCCGCAGCCACATCCTCGCCGCTCTGCTCCTCGGCTCCGCCATCCCCCTCGGTATGTTTGTCGCGTTTGAAGCCGTTACCCTCGGCCTCGTCGGCCCCACCGTTGTCGGCGACCCCGTCGACGTCCTCATCGCCACCGGCGGCCCCTTTGCCGGCACCGCCCTGGCCACCTTCTCCCTCGCCGCCCTTGCCACCTCCGCCATCGGCACCACCCTCTCCCTCTCCTCCTTCTTTGGCACCAAGCTCCGGAACCACACCACCCTCCCCAGCGTGCAGCTGCCGAGCCTCCCACGGCTCCCCCGCTGCTCGGCCGATCGCACAGCACGCACAGACACGGAGAAGGATGGAGAGTACAAGCTCGACGCGCCGCAGCTGGCCGCCGTGCTGCTGACGCTCGTGCCGCCGACGGCGATGAGCCTGTCCAACTCTGACATCTTCATGACGGCGACGCACGTCGCGGGCGCATACGGCATGACGGCGCTGTACGGGCTGCTCCCGCCAGCGCTGGCGTGGGCGGCACGGGAGGGCCGCGCCGGCGCAGCCGACGTGCGCAGCACGCGGCGGCTGCTGCCGGGCGGCCGCCTCGCGCTGCTGAGCCTCGGCGCGATGGGCTGCGTCGTGGAGGGCCTGCAGCTGCGCGCTGACCTCGGGCTGGGCGAGGCTGCTGTGCCTGCTGGGGTGCAGTCTGCGCTGCAGCCGGTGTACGCGGTCGCGAGCGCCGGCGGGGGTTCCTTCACGGATGTGTCGATCAATGCAGCGACCTCGTTAAGCGCGTCGCTGATGCTCTGACACACGGGCACAGCCGCGGTTTCCTCCGCTGCGCTGCACTGGATGGCTCATTTGCGTCCAGGGCTGCGTCAGAAGGCCTGTTGGAAGTGTAGGCTGACCGGCAGTCGAGCCGGGTACACATAGCAAGGTGGCATTCCAGAGCCACTGTGGATGGTAGTGCCGCAGGCCAGCACAGAGGCTGGGCGCGTGTTTCTTGTGTACAGTTTGATTTCATATGAATTCGTCCTCCCCAGCTGCGCATCCTCAGCAGTGCAGCCGTTAGCTGCGCGTTGAGTGCGCAGTCGGGAGCTAGCATGCCCTAACACAGCGGGGGGATCCAGATGCGGATTCTTTGATGGCCATCAGTGCTGTGAGCCGGAAGGGGTGCTGGTGGTTGGTGGGCGTGTGTATGTTGCGTGCGATCGGATGGCGTGGAGTAGGTGACGTTGATAGGATTCGAATGGTGATTGTGTCATGGTGGACTGTTCTCATGTGTTGCTCCCGTGATGGGGAGGATATGCGCGCCTGCGCGGCTGAAGGGCTGTTCCAGTGTCCAGGCGGGTTGAATTGCTGTTCCAGTGCCCAGGCGCAGCAGTGTGTGGTCGTGTGCGGGAGTTCATGCAGCGGATGTGTAGGGTCCAGTGGCATGCAGACACGACTAGTGCCCCGCACACAGACTGTGCTGCAAGGAGAACAGAGTAGGCGTGGTGGTGCTGAGTGACGAGACAATGGCGGAGCCTAAGCAGCGATGCTGATTAGTGTGTTTCGAATTGTCTGCTGCTCTGCGTCAGAAGCACCGCGCAATGTGTAGATGGAGTGAGAGATTACATATTGCAGTTTTGCATGTACTGCACCCTCGGTGGTCATGAATGATGACTGCCGGAGCTGGGTCGGATAGGCTGGCGTGATTGGCTTGATGATGCTTACATGTCGAGCTAGGGTGTAATTGCTGTTTGCACATGAAGCCTGTTGACCATGTTCTGAGAATTTGCATGCAGGCCGAATGTGTTATGTACATCAACAGCTTGTGAGGGAACTAGTTCAATCGAAGTTGAATGGGTGAAATTGCACATGGTTGTTCCATGAGAACTGAGCCATGGTATCTGTGTTTCCTGCACCAGTATCCACGGTCGACATCAGTGGTTCACCTCTGCATTCACAGCCTGGACAACATGCATCTAGAGCAGTTGCGCCATCTGCCAATCCCAAAGTCCATGGCCGAGTAGCTTTCCCATCCACTACAAGGTGCGTCCACTGCAATCCATTCCACCTGTCGATGTGCCCACAGCCATGACCACGGTCAGAAGCCACGCTTGCACATTTGCTGGTGGCAATGTCCGAAACACTGCTGTTGCGGCCAACTGGCATGGTCTAGCATCAGCATGTGGCGGAGACTGCCGCAGTCCAACGCTGTACGATATACCTAGAGTAGGGCAACAAAAAATCTAACGTGTGTGCACGCATCGGTGCCATCAAACCACCATCATGGTCCACAGGACACATGGAGCCAATTCTTGGTATGGCAGCCTAGTCCATACCAGGACGCATGAGCCATTCGACCATCAGCATCCCTGATGCACGAATCAATCTGTTCTGGAAGATCATATTTGTGATACAATCATGGGTCACGTGTGGTGATGGTCTACTCGACGGCCACATTTGCCATGGAATGATCTGTGTCGGTTGAGGCACTTCAAGTTGCCACGCCTAAATGCAGCCCTACTGCCTCGCAACAAATAACCACGCTGCCCGAGCACCTGCCTCAGTTTGAGAAGCTCGTGTTGATAAGGCCGGTGTACTGTTCGGATTCGCTGTGTCGAACGTTGACCAGCGAAGGTCCCAATTTGGGACTCCCAAACCCCAAGTTTGGACAGGACAGGCTCCGCTGACCTTCCGGTCAAACACCCGCGCACAGCTGACGGGTCTGGCAACATACAGAATCCTTGTCAAACCTTTGAGAGGTATCACTGAGAAGCGTTGACGGCAAAAACCGGTTACTTCCCGGCAACTGCGGCATCTTCATGGGTTGACAGCAAGGCAGGGCGGTCATGATCCGAATTCCTTCCCGCAAAACACCACTCAGTGCATCAAGAATCTCAGTGCCAATCACATGCGAGGCAAGATGTTTTAGCGCATAGATCTATGCTTCTGTCAGGGACGCGAAGTTCTCAAACCAGCCGCGGCGTTCAGCTGCAGGGCACACATGTAAAACCGAGAAGTGTGTCTAATTGAGGCTCATCAGGGCAACAGCGCGCTTGGAGACGGCGTCAGCATGACGACCTCTTGGTACCCTCGGGACCATGCCCGATTGAGTGCATATTTTTTAGTCAGTGTGGCCACGCATGTGGCCATGCATGTAGTTCATGTGAAGCAGCTGCACTGTGCACGTGGTGGATGTCGCAACTGAGTGCATCGGAAGCTAGGTAGCACTCGCCCGAGCATGGATGGGCTTGGACGCTCAGCTGCAGGCCTACATCTTTAATGCGCATCCTATGAATATCGCTATGGCAGGCCATTGCCTTGCTGAGCAGCACCGAACGTGGGCATTGCGCTCTGAGGCGCATGCGCGGCTCGCCAGCCGCGTTCCAGCTGGACCGTGCTCTCTCGGCGTTGTGAACGCGGTGCCCGACGCATCCGTAATGCAGCAATTTTCAGAGTAACGCGTTACTCTGCACATGGTCGCCATGCAAATGATGCGATTTCTAAACTTTTGCTTTTTCCGCGCTCATCTGGGCGCGAACTCGCACGACCATCGAAAGCAGCATGCAGACACGGGTCAGTGACGACAGGGGCGCACTGCTGTTCACTCTTGCGACAGAGGTTGCACATGGCACACCCAACGACTGGAGGGATCCCTCCATGGGACTGGCTCAAAGCCGTGCAGTATTTAGGCCATGTCCAGGCACCACAGTCATCAACCTCATCTGGCCACACCGCCTCTCCTAACCATCTCCTTGCTTCCAGCCCTTGCATCCACTGCAATTCAATTTTGAAACCATTGTCGGCTAGTTTGAACCATTGTCGGCTACTACAACCTGCTCCGACTCCTGCAAGTACCACCAGTGCGTTACCCCCTGCCAGCTGATCCATGGCACACACCACACTCTGAACATCAAGCTGGCTACAATCATTCTAATTTGTGCCAGAAATTTGTGTGCTAGCTGAGGTCAGAGCTCCGCCTGTTCAGCATAAGCATGATCATGTTCAGAGCACAATCACTTCTCGGCGTGTGCCACGCCTGCTGTGTTTGCAGCATGCCACGTGTGCTGGAGAGCTTGCAGCAGGCAGCAGCGCCCCAATGCGCATCATCGTTGTGCGTCCACCGCCGGCGGACTCACAGGTGCAACCTCTGCAGGCCACACCTTCCGCCGCAGCCCCACCTCCCGCCGCAGCTCTCCGCCATCGCCGTACCACTTTCAACGGACCATGAGCATCCTCGCAGCACTCGCCCTCGCGATGGCCCTGGTAGCCACGCCCTCTCCCGCACAGGCCCGGCCCCTGTCTCTCGCAGTCGGTGAATCCACGCTGGCGGACGCTGTGCATGCTGCCGTGGCCGCTCGCCACTTGCACATGAGTGCGTACCCCTGAGCCTCCTTCAGCTGCCTCTGCAGCTGCCCCCCACCAGTACCGCTGCACGGCAACATGCAACTTGCATTGGCTAGAAGCCGACTAGTTACGACTAGTAGTTGGATAAAGCTTGTCGTGCAAGTTGCAGCTTGTCAAACATGCAGTCCTACTGCAGTGTTCTCCATGCCAGTGGCACATGCTAGATATGCACTCTTACACCGTGCTAGATATGCAAGTCAGTTGCACAGTACAGCCACAGGCTGCACCTGCGCATACGCTGTGTACTAGTAGCTTCGAACTGTCATGATTCTGGTAGATAGTCACTCTACCACGAATCCCATGTATATGTGAGATTCGTGGTAGAGTGACTATCTACCAGAATCATCACACGAACTGATCAAGCAATTACAATCATAGTGGGTTTAACCTTTAAATTTAAATTTGCGTTGCTCCTTCTCCAAATGCATGTTGACAACAACGTTCGGTCCCAGGTGATCACGGGCGCCCATGTGCCAGACCATGTTCCCATTGCACTGCCCAACTAATTAGTTGTTATAACCAACCAAAAAATCTATGGTGCACGCATGCATGACATGCATTTGCTGTGGGGCGCCCCTTGAGCCTGCAGGCCGTGTGCAGGTCACTCGGCCGACGACGGCAACGAAGGCAACGAGGGGAACGAAGGCAATGACGGAAACGAGGGTAACGAAGGCAACGAAGGTAATGAGGGGAATGAGGGAAATGAGGGCAATGAAGGGAACGAGGGCGACGAGGGCGGCTCGAGCGGGTGCGGCTCAGCGTTGGCATGCTGAGCGTGCTGCTCCACGCTTTGGATACCACACAATTTTGCTCCTGTTGCCCTGAATTGTGCCATGAACCCGAACACCCGTAGCCACTGCCACACAACTTCGGTACCGCTTTGCTGCGCCACAGTACCGCTCGTACTGCACCACTTCACACCAAGGGCGCCATGTCAACCTTTGATACCTTTCAGCCAGACCTGACTCAGATAAAACCGCAAGCCAGCCCTGGATGTTGCAACATGTTTCAACATGTTCACATGGCATGCCTGGCCCACGCAGCCTGACACATGCTGTGCTGTGCTGCGCTGATGCACTCCCACCCAAATCCACTGGTAGAGCCTTGGCAAATGCCTTCCCCCTAAGCCCCCCTCCCCCCCCCCCCCCCCCGCGGCTGCAAACTCCCAAACAGGCGTGCATCCGATACTTGAGTACATACGTACTCAAGTATTTTACCGGAGTACGCGTACTCTGGTAGCGTGGAAGCTCGCAGCTAGCTGAGTCGAGGTAAACGTTGCAGGGTGCAGCTGCCGAGCAAGCGCAACGGCAAATACCAGGTGTGCGTGAGCAGCGGCCGCCAGGGCTTTGGTGTGGTGGGAGGCGTGCGCAAGCCCGACGGCATCACCGTCAGCGCGGACGGCCGCTGCACCTTCGCGGAGTATGCCGGCGGCTTTGACGGCTTCTGGTCGACGGACGCCGGGGATGGCCACGAGGACGGCCTCGCGCTCGCCGCCAAGCAGGTGCGCCCACATGTCCCTTGGCATATGCATTTTTGTCCGTTATTTGCAACTTGATGGCTGAGGTCTGTGCCTTTGTCGGTATGTACAACTGCCGAAGAACAGTAAAATTAAGATGGTAACTTGCCACGGTGTATTGATCGCTCAGGTGCGCTTTGCGCTGTAATCTTGTCTGCCAGTGCTGCACGATGTCTTCTACAAGTTGCCGGCTTCCACACACCAGCCCTAGTTGCGCCGCTAGAATACACCCTCTGCGGGGTGTGCAGACTATCAAGCCTCTGCACTCATTCTCTATGAAAGATTTATGTACATTGACAGTTCTGCTGGACTGTGGCTGTGAATCTTTCATCAGATGTCTACAGTCTGTGCTGAGCGGGACTCGCTGTTGCAGATGCTGGGCGACACGGGCGCCCGTGTCGGCGCGAGCGCGGGCCGCAACAACCCGCGCAACCGTTTCGTGAACAAGTTCCTGCAGGAGGTGCGCGACCGCGCGCGCCCGGTGGACCTTGACCACCCCCAGGACGAGGGCCTCGCTGACGGCGGCAAGCGCGTGGAGAACATCCGCAAGGCCTCGAAGGCCTGCACGGAGCTCATCCAAGTGCACCGCTGCTAGGCGCGCTTCGCACAGCACACAGCATGATAACGGCCTCCGCCGCCTGCACGGAGCTCAACCAGGTGCGCCGCTGCTAGAGCCTGCAGCAGACCGCTGATGGCAGCAGCAGCAGCAGCACCCGATCAGCGCTGCTGCGGTCAGCCGCGACGCAGAGAATTCTTCGAAGTCGGAGGGGAGACGCAGTGGCACGCCGCTGCTGGGCTGGCGTGGGTCTGAGGCCGCGATCTGGTAGTGCGCGGTCAGAAATTCTCAACGATGGCGATGGTTATGAAGAACATGGTACAGTTGGGCGTCCTGAGATCCAGCGGGACCTGGAGTGTGGATGAGAGTGCCTTTATGAGCCCATGCTTGGCCAGATGTCCTGTGTGAAGTCACTCCGTACGCCTCCTCTGGTAGATGTTCTGCCGGCTGTGTGATGGTGGGGGGAGGCCTGCTGCTGGCCGCGGAGCCGCTGCTGAAGCTGGCACAGCCGCACATGATGCAGCAGCTCTGCGCTCAAGCTGGGGAGCCTCTCAAGCCGCCGTCCAGAGATCTCAGAGAATGTTTCCTCGGATGCTCCACAATGGGGCCGTTATGGGCGACGTGATTTAGCCACCCATGGCAGGCACTGCTGCAATGGCAGATGCCGGACACTTGAAAATCATGCATATGTATCATGTGTGCCATGACTGTGGACGCCGTTGTGTGTAGCCAGGGCACACATCCATGCAGTGGCACCTTTGCGCTCGCTCCCGAAGAGTCTTTACAGTCGTTTCCAATGCATATGATGCTCGCCGAAGCCTTTCTCATGCTTCGTCTTTTCGCGCAGTGGTAGTGCTATTTGCTCGATTTCCAGCACACCAGACGATGTAACGCCGCATATCGTCCATGCCCTCAGTGAACGCGCACCACCGCACCCCCATCAGTGAACACTGCTTGCGCGCGGAACCGCATCGGCAGCTCCCGCAGCCCCTCCCCCCACATTCCCCCCCATCTGGAGAGTGGCCCACGGCATGTGCAGCAGGCCCACAGCATGTGCAGCAGGCCCACAGCATGTGCAGCAGGCCCACAGCATGTGCAGCAGGCCCACAGCATGTGCAGCAGGCCCACAGCATGTGCAGCAGGCCCACAGCATGTGCAGCAGGCCCACAGCATGTGCAGCAGGCCCACAGCATGTGCAGCAGGCCCACAGCATGTGCAGCAGGCCCACAGCATGTGCAGCAGGCCCACAGCATGTGCAGCAGGCCCACAGCATGTGCAGCAGGCCCACAGCATGTGCAGCAGGCCCACAGCATGTGCAGCAGGCCCACAACATGTGCAGCAGGCCCACAGCATGTGCAGCAGGCTTGCGGACAGGGTCGGAAGAATGTCAGCACGCACAATTCCACCAGGCAGGTATTCGGCGAAAACGGGAGCAGATGGAGGACAAACAGAATAGGATGTTACAACACTGCGTACTGCTGAATATATAGTGCCACGGCACACTGTTGTGCTGCGGCCGCTATTGAGAGCTGCATGGCTGACACACCACACTGCAAAGATGCTGCCAGTCCGATGAGGACGTCCTTGAATGACGGGCACATGACGCGGAGAAGACGTCATGGGTGACCGTGGGATGACCCCAAGGGGTCGTCATCGACACTCTGACAGAGTGTCCTCAGTGCAAGCGAGGACAGTACAAGGACGGTGCAAGGACAGTGGGATGACATGTGCACGACATCATGAGGACGTCATAGTTGTGGGAAGGCAGGTACAAGGTCTGATGAGGACGTCATATCCACTACAGACTTACAGTGACTCTAAGGGGACGTCCATATGACACAACCCAAGCATCACCATGACGTCACGATGAAGTACTCAGTATAAATTTGATGACGTCCTGCCTTGTCAGGACGTCACGTACGGATCATCGTGACGTCCCCTTGAAACCGGAGCGGTCCCCGCGCCATACGTCACCAGGACGTCATCTATGACGTCACGCCGGGGACGTCTTGCCTTGCGCTAGGCCGTCCCCGAGGCCGTCCCCGAGGCCGTCCTGCTCGGAGCCCAAAAGGCCACTTGCTGACCTTGCTCCCGCACGCCTCTTCTCGCCACATGGCCTGGCTTCAGTCACTCGATCATGCACTTCGCCATCGAATCCGCATTGTCTATCTCTCCCACTGGCCGGCTCTGGCAGGCAATTGCCACAATTGCCTGTCTTGTACGGTCTACGGGTGACAACGATGCGCTGGACGTAACTCAAGGCATACCTCCCTCCAACGCGGCATTGGCGTCCTCTTGCATCGAACGCAACTCTGCCTGCAGGTGACTTGGAGTGAATGGCCGTAGCGGGATGCTGTGGACCGGCACCACACTTAGGACACCATGGTGAGTTGTCCTCGTGAAGTGTTGTACCCACGGCAACAGAAACTTGCGCACTGGGCCCCTGATATGCAAGACAGCGCGCACCTCCGCTTCCATTAGCAGATGCCATATTTGTCGTAATTCAGTGGACCGCGGCCTAAGGCCTGTGGGATCCTGAGCATGTCGTCATGCGCAGGGGTTGGTGCTGTCACATACCTTGCTGTCTTAGGTATCTGTCAGTGACAGCGCCTGCACCTTCAGTTGGAGGATGAATGCACGTGAGACTTTGGACAGTAGAAGAGAGAGTGATTACACTACGATCTGTAGAGCCTATATAAGCGTTCAATCAACGTCTCATACGGATACGATCAGAATCAATGTCTGCGGCACGCAATCTTGCATGCATTGCTCGTGCATATGGTCAGCCATCGGTGCATGGCTGCCCCATAGCCACTCCGGATCAGCACCGTGAATCCCCGCATACATGGTCACCGTAGTCCTGTGTATGCCACCATGCATGGTCACCGTAGTCCTGTGCATGGCTGGATCACGACACTCCCCCTAGACTAAGCTTGTACTACCGCAAGCTGCAGTCTATCTCTAAATTTTGCTAGTGCTGGTCCTGCCAACACCTTAGTAAACATATCAGCTAGCATGTCTACCGTGCTAACCCAGCTGATAGTCAATTCGTCGAGTTCTACGAACTCTCGGACCCTCAGGTCCCTGACCCTGATGTGCTTAGAGCGGTCACTAGAGATGGGGTTCACTGCTAGCAAGTTGGCACTCTTGTTGTCACCCCACAGCGTTGGCTTCACAGCCGACAAACCAAGATCAGTGCACAACTGCTTAGCCCACATCACCTCATTGGCTGCTGAACTCATAGCAATGAGCTCTGCCTCAGTTGTATCACCAGCCACAATAGTCTGCCTCTTCGAACGCCAGAACACACAGTTCCCATGCATCCGGACTACTACTCCTGACACGCTCTTCAAGCAAGCACCATTGGCGAAGTCAGCATCCGTAAATGCTTCCAACACCTCACATCCCCCATTGGAGCCACTAAAGGTCAAGCCAAAGTTTATGGTCCCTCGCAGGTATCTCAGTACGTGAAGGACACCATTCCAATGACATTTGGCACTCCCAGCCATATGCCTGGCCAAGACATTAGCCGGAAACGCAATGTCTGGACGCGACACAACTGCCACATACTGGATGCTTCCTACGGCTTGCATAAACCTTTTATGCTCTGTGCCTGTAGCCTTCGCCTGGCTAGGATCTTCCTTCAGACTAAACATTTTCTGCTTTGGTACCAACGGAGTTGGCGCCTGTCTGCACTCACTCATGCCAAATCTCTCTAGCATGTCCCTGATGCTCTTTCTGTGTGTGATGGTGATAGTGCGAGCAGTTCGATCACGTATGACCTCCATGCCCAGCACATATCCCAGCTCCCCCAGGTCACGACCCTCAAATGCCTCAAGAATCTTTCTGATGGCATCATCCATCTGCTCTCTGTGGCCGAAAATCAGCAGATCATCGACCCACAGAAAAATAAGACAACGTCCTACTTTGCAAATGAACAGTGTAGGGTCACTGGCTGATCTCACAAAACCCATATTCAACAAGAGTTCTGCAAGCGCTTTGTGCCACTCCCTGGCAGCTTGCTTCAGACCATACAACGCCTTTTTCAGACGCCACACCATACCAGACCCATCGTCCAGTACCGGAGGTTGTGCCACATACACTTCCTCCTCCAGAACACCATTCAGGAAAGCACATTTGATGTCTATATGCCTCGTCTCTAGATCCTCTACTGCACAGACTGATAACAGAGCCCTGAAGGTAGCATAACTGCCCACAGGTGCCCATGTCTCAAAGAAATCTACGCCCTCCACTTGCGTAAATCCCCTGGCTACGTATCTGGCCTTGAAACGCTCAATTTCACCCTGTGCTCCTCGCTTGATCTTAAGCACCCACTTGCCTGTCACAGGCTTCACTCCTGTTGGGCACTCAACCAGCTCAAACACATCATGTTCTCTTAAGGAGGTCAGCTCATCGAGCATTGCCGTGATCCACTTCTCACGATGAGCGCCACGCATGGCCTGCTGCACCGTTGGATCATCTACTACGGCCTCGACCCTCTTCCTCACGGTAGCTGCACGCCTGGACTCACTAAGGCTAGCAGTAGGGCCACCGTTTGGAGTCACCTTCTGCCCCGTCGTCTTTTCTGCATCAGGAGGCACACTGTCAGCTGCAGCTGACACTCCCTCAGAACAGTCACCGACGTCATTCACATCATCATTCATTACTGTGGGGCTCGCAGCATCACTCACATGCTCACGTGCTTCCTCCGGGGAAATGCGCTCAACAGCAGCATCACTCACAATTGCTCCCACAGCATGGACAGCAGGTCTTAAGACCTTGCGAATCAAGTGAAAAGGCTTTGGAACCCATCGAACCCTCACCTCATGTGGCGGATCCAGACGTTCTCCGCTGCCCCTCGCGGCACTTGGTGCTGACTCTCCCCCTGAGCCATCACCTCCTGTCGCTATTCCGCTAGGCACATGCCGTAGCTCGCCTTGCCCCTGGCCCTCAGACCCAGATATATGCCTCGGCTCATCATATCTGTCTCGGTCATCACGCCCTGACACCGTGGACCCGCGGTGACTTCGGCCGCCGCCGTGACCGTCAGCTCGCACAGGTGGGGGTGGCTCACTCAGCTCCTTGCCCATCGACCGCTGGACTGGCTCCGCTGAACGCGAGCGGGATCTAGACTCAGACTCAGAGTCATCCTCACCTCCATCACTAGACTCAGTATCACTCACTTCCTCATCAGTCGGAAGCGGATGGATATCACAGTCCCCTATGTGCAACACAGCCCTATCCCTCGTAGGGATCGTCTCTGCAGGACTAAACTCGTGGTGTAGAGGCCCAGACGGCTGGTTTGCTGCATCATAGTCCCAGTGTGCTACCGCTGCAGCATTATCAGCCGCTGCATGATCGCAGCGCGCTGCAACCACCGCCTCACTGATCTCTGGTGTGTGCCAGCGCTCATGTCGCGCCAGCAGCTCTGCACCCAACACTCTAGGAGAAAACTCGGGCTCACCCTCAGGTAGCTCGTCTGTCGGTTTGAAACGCCTGTGCAGCGTTCGTCCTGGTTCCCAGTGTTGATGGCCCAGACCCGGATGCTCCCCCTCAGCCCAATCCACATTTCTGCCCCTCTCTGGCATCATGTGTTCACGACTGGCTGGTGGACGCACTGCCCGCACACTAGTGCTCTTCACCCACTTTTTCATGTTGGGCAAGAACTCAGCTTCCGGCACTACACTGGTGTACTGATCGGGTAGGATGTCAAACTCACCCTGCTCATAGTTCTCTAGCACAACTGGGTCCGCCGTAGCCTCCCCAGCCATGTGAAATCGCTGCGCGAAATCCTTCACTAGAGCAGGTGGAGCAGCCGTGTGCCTGTACATCCGCACTGCTCCCCCATTCCCACGTTTCACGTAAACCCTGTCCATGTGAGGACCTCCACCCGGTCCCATATAGGCACCGAGGATTCCTCGCGCTTCCAGGTGCCTGAAGTGCTCCCTCCTTGGATACACATACATTGGACACCCGAAAGGCTGCACCTGTGCCACCACGAGACGGAAGTCATCTTCTTTGACCTTCCTAAACCACAACAAGTATGGCACAATCTCTCTGAGATTCACATTTCTCATGTGCTGTGCCACAAATGCCAATTCTCTCCTAGCAACCAGCGTCTCACACAGCTCATTCAGACTCAGCGCATGCGCTGCAGCCTTCCTGACTCTCAGCTGCTTAGCCCGCTGCTGCACGTTCGTGGACCATGGCTCAGAGCTGGTGGCAACAAACCTATCCTCCAGCTTCTGCTTTGCCTCCTTCCGCCTCACACCCTCCAGTGCTGTGCTCGGCGTCAGGTTGTGTGCATGGTTCACGCACATGTATGCCTCTGGCCACAGGAATGCAGGCACTGCTGCCTGCAGCAGACTCGCCCGCACTGACGTGTTCAGCACACCGATCTTTCGTTCTACCAACCCATTTGACTCATGTTGGGCGGTGTCAGTGAACGTGTGTACTATCCCTCGCCACTCAAGGTACTGAGCCAGCTGACTCGAGCTGAACTCACCTCCTTGGTCCGTGTGCAGCCTCCGCACCCCTACCTCCTTGTCATAGACAATCTGAGTGCGGATGCGTTCTATCAGAAGACATATCATCTCCGCAGCACCGCTTTTTGACTTCAGCGGGATCACATGTGAGTACCTGCTGTACTCATCCACTACTACCAGGACGTAGTTCATTCCTCCTATGCCTACTGGCTTAATCTGTCCAGCCAGATCCGCATGCAATACTTCTCCAGCATACGAGGCATTCTCTGTCACTTTGCCCCCATGCCGTGCTCTGTCACCACTTCTCTGCTCCGCCACGTGGCAACCATGACACTCAAGCGCTACTCCCGTGGGTTTAGGCAACTTGAGGTCATACAGGTCTGGATTCTCAGTCATCAGTTTGAGAATCCGGTTGCCCGCATGATGAAACGAGAGATGCACCAGAAATGCTGGGTCAAGTCGGTAAGAAGATCTCTGACCAATAGGCACACCATCTACCGCAGCGATTCTCGCCTGCTCACCAACCCATTTCCTATTTCTGTGGAAAAGGTTATTGGCACTGGTCCAGTCTGTCCCTGAATCTACAGGGCGCAGTTCCCATATTGGTCTGCCCGTCCCGCAATACCAGCTCAATGTGGGGTTATCATCACTATCAACTCCCTGCTCACAGTTGCCCACAAATGTTTGTGCTTGGTCATAAAAACCTGGCATCTCTACTGTGTTAGCCTTGCCTGTGTGCAAGTACACGTTCGACCGCTTCAGCACAGTCGTTGATAGGATATTAATCGGGCTGGCTGGCACCCAGTAGACATGATCCAGCTCAACATCCACAGGCACCAACTCACCCTGTACTGTCACGTACTTCCCCACATTCGCCCTGATAGTGCCCATGCCATATATCTTAAGCCTGCCCTGGTCTAAGGGCTGGCACTCTGTGATATCTGGTGGCTTGATCTCACTGAACATGCTATAGTCGAAGCATATGTTCAGGTCAGACCCGCTATCCACCAGAAAGGTGTATGGCATATTGGGCGACGGCCCATCAGCACAGTCAGCTCGCAGTTCCGCTAGGTCTACCACAGCCACCTGAGGGCCCCCGCGGCCTCTGCCACGGCCTCGCCCTGCAGCTGCCTGTTTCTGTAGGAACTGCTTGACCTCTGCGGAGAGCAAAGGGCAATCTTTCTGCAGATGGCCAGGCTTCTCACAATTGAAGCACTTGCGCTTATCTGCTCCCCCTGCTCCCACTGCGGCAACCTCTGGGGGTGTACCATGGCGACCACCGTGGCGTCCACCACGATACCCTCGTCCCCCAAATCTCTGCTGACCACCGCGATCATCCCGTGGGAAACGCGATGGGGCAGACTGGCTGCTATTCTGAGCATGCGTCAGCAGCGTGGACACTATCTGCTGCACTGGCAGTTGCTGCAGCATCGGCTGCAGCAGTGCATACTCTCTGTCCACTGCCAGTAGCCTAGAGCGGTATAGCTGATCAGGCACAGCTTCTCCCAGACCCCTCATCTGGTTCACTATACCAACTACCTCGTTGACATGTTTCTCAAGTGGCTTTCCCGCCTGCCTGGCACCACTGAGTTGCTGGTATAGCTTCTGTATTTCTACTTCGACAGAAGGCATGTACTTGGCATGCAGCAGTGCCCACATCTCATGGACAAATCTGCAGTCTGACACGAAATCCCTATCCTCCTTTGGTAATGTCACGAATAGCCAATGCTTGACTGACTCATGAGCCTGGCTATTCTGTGCCAGTGGATCATTCACTAGCAGGCTACTTTCCCCCACCATGTTTGCCCAACTCTCTACCTCTTTCTTGAACACCCGAAAGTGATCATATCTGTGGTTCCATACCGGGAACTTGTGCTTTTCTACTAGCGACTTTCCCGGCATAGACTTAGGCATTACGAGCGATAGCGCGCTCGCGAGAGTTGCAACATCGATCGACCCGGCTGTTGCTGCCGCCCCGGATGACATCGCAGCCTGCGAAGGCTGCGGTATCGGAGGTGGTATCTGCTGCGCTGCCCATGCTGTCTGGGCAACGTGTGGCACTTCCTGCGCTCCGTGCACCGCTGCCTGAGCACCCGCATTCCCCGTAGGATCAGCGTTGCCCGGCATGGCGGCCTGCAGAGGGTCAACACTGAGATACCCGTAGGTCCCAGCGTCTTGTCCTTCCCCGTGGGGCATGGACTGACCCTCCGCGGCCTGCTCGCGGCGCACTGTAGAGCGAGTGCGATGATGCGGAAGGTTAACTGCTCCCTCCACACCGTCAGAACCGATAGACCCTTGGCGAGATGCCATTGAATCGTCTCGGAGTGGTGGTGTCCTGCAACATGACCACCATATGTCGCAGGAAACGCAGACCCGTAGGCCTCTTTGCGAGACCAGCACACAAGCATAATGCAGCTCCGCCGTAGCATTCTGCATTAGCTTTTCTAGTCTCTCTACGGTCGGCTATACACTAGAGCGGTGTAGCACACTCATCGGAGCGTGCAACCGTAACCGCAGGTTCCCCCTGGACTCTATCGCATGCTAATAGACATCACTAGAATACCCACAATCATCACCGATACCATGTCGTAATTCAGTGGACCGCGGCCTAAGGCCTGTGGGATCCTGAGCATGTCGTCATGCGCAGGGGTTGGTGCTGTCACATACCTTGCTGTCTTAGGTATCTGTCCGTGACAGCGCCTGTACCTTCAGTTGGAGGATGAATGCACGTGAGACTTTGGACAGTAGAAGAGAGAGTGATTACACTACGATCTGTAGAGCCTATATAAGCGTTCAATCAACGTCTCATACGGATACGATCAGAATCAATGTCTGCGGCACGCAATCTTGCATGCATTGCTCGTGCATATGGTCAGCCATCGGTGCATGGCTGCCCCATAGCCACTCCGGATCAGCACCGTGAATCCCCGCATACATGGTCACCGTAGTCCTGTGTATGCCACCATGCATGGTCACCGTAGTCCTGTGCATGGCTGGATCACGACACCAAGTGCTCCCTGCGCTTGATGGCATGGACGTTGTCCTCGGCATGGACTACCTCGCTGCCAACAATGTCATTGTAGAGCCCCGAAAGCTATCCGTGTCTCTGCCCTCCACGAAGGGATTAGTAACTGTGAAGGCTGCCCCGCAGCAGCCGATGTTTCCGAACATGTCATCAATGCATGTTGACGTCGTGTCTGGTGCCAAGCTGGCACGCATCATCCGTCATGATGCCAAGCATGACTCTGACTACTTCATCGGTTATGTCAAAGAATCTGTGTCCCATGCATCTGAAGAAACGTTCGAGGCTGAGCGCCCTGCCGCTTATGCCACATTCGAAACGGAGCTGCGCAAGCAGTATGCTGATGTCATTCGTGACAAAGTCCCGCCAGGCTTGCCTCCAGTTCGCAAGCTGGATGATGGCCGTGTCCTCGAACACAGCATCCCACTCAAGCCCAATGCACAGCCTGTGTCACAGCAGCCATACCGCATGTCTCCCGACGAACTCGAGGAAGTCAACAAAACCCTCACCAAGCTGACCAACCAGGGGTGGATTCGTCCATCGTTGAGCCCCTGGGGATCGCCCGTCTTGTTTCAACGCAAGAAGAGTGGCAAACTGCGAATGTGTGTCGACTATCGCGCACTGAATCACAACACAGTGAAATTTGCATACCCCATGCCACGCATCGAGCAGCTGCTTGAGAGTCTCAGAGACTACAAAGTGGTGAGCAAGCTCGATCTGGCAGAAGGATTCCACCAGATCCGCATGAACCCCGACGACATCCCCAAGACAACCTTCGTCACATCATTCGGAGCTTTTGAGTTCCTTGTGATGCCATTCGGCCTGGCCAACGCGCCAGCTCAGTTCACACTGCTCATGAACTCGGTCCTCAAAGGGCTGCCATTTGTGGTTGTCTTCATGGACGACATCCTAGTGTTCTCTAGAAGTGTCGAGGAGCACCATGACCATGTCTGTCAAGTGCTCAATCTCCTCCGTCAGCACAAGCTGTATGCTTCTCCAAAGAAGTGTGAGTTCTATCGTGAGTCGGTCGAGTATCTAGGGCATGTCATCACCCCTGATGGTGTCACAGTGCTCCCGTCCAAGGTCAATGCCGTGCAAGGCTGGCCTGTTCCCAAGGACCTTAAGTCCTTGCGTCAGTTTCTGGGTCTCACCGGTTTCTACCGGCACTTTGTACCTCAGTATGGCACAATTGCTGCACCCTTGACTGACCTGCTTGCCGCATCAACCCCATGGCATTGGACTTCACGCCAACAGTCTGCATTTGAAGCCCTAAAGTGCGCCCTGTGCGCCGCCCCCGTCCTCTGTTTTCCAGATTCAGAGAAGCCCTTTGTCGTCGGCACCGACGCCTCTGACTACGCCGTCGGAGCAGTCCTTCAACAGGATCACGGCCGCGGCTTACAGCCGGTGGCCTACCTCTCGCGGAAACTCGCCCCCGCAGAGAGGAACTACGCAGTCCACGAAAAAGAGTTGCTCGCGATCGTGCATGCTGTTCGCACGTGGCGCCATCACCTCCAAGGTGCCAAGCACACGATCAAAGTTCTCACGGACCACGTCACCCTGCGATACTTCCATCGCCAACCCAAACTCTCCCAGCGACAGATGAGATGGACTGAGCTGTTCCAGTCCTTCGACCTGGACATTCAATACAAGCCAGGTCGTGAGAACATTGTCCCCGACGCGCTCTCCCGTCGGCCAGACCTCAAGATCGTGCTGTGCGCGATGTTCAACTCGCAACCCCTTCCAGACCCAGACTTTCTCCACCAAGTCCGCAAGGCATACCCCTCAGACCCAGTTGCCACCCAACTCCTTCAATCCCAACAGACCCCATCCATGACTGGTGCCAACCCGGCCTACCGTGTCATCAACAACCTCCTGTTCTTCGTCGACCGCTCGGCGTACAGGCTCTACATTCCCAACTCCCTCGACCTCAAAGCCGCGATCCTCCATGACGCGCACGCAGCCCCAGCCTCCGGACATCCTGGCGTCCAGCGCATGCAGCAGACTCTCCAACGCCACTACTATTGGCCCCGCATGCGTGATGACATCTCGGACTACGTTCGCTCCTGCCGCGAATGCCAGCTGATCAAACCGTCCGTCAAGCCAGCAGCCCCACAGATGACCTTTCCAATCCCGAAGATTCCATTCCAAGAGATTGCTCTCGACTTCGTCGGACCTCTGCCAGAGACCGCCAACGGCCACGATTTCCTGCTCAACGTCACAGACCGCCTCACGAAGTTCGCCGTTTCCATCCCCTGCAAGACCACCATATCGAAGACCCAACTCGCTCATGCCCTCTTTGAGCACATCTATTGCCGGTTCGGGGTCCCCCAAGTGATCATCTCAGATAGAGACCCCCGAATCGACAATGAGTTTTTCCTTCTCCTCTCCAATCTCCAAGGCACAACACATCGCCTTACCACCGCTTACCGCCCATGGGGGAACGGTCAAGCAGAAGCCTTCAACAAAGAGATCATCAACAAGTTGCGCGCACAATGCGCTGACCCGTCGCCATCCCTCGAGTGGGACCAAGTCCTTCAACACCTCGTCTACGCCTACAACAACACGCCGCACTCTGCACACCACTTCACACCCTTCTATCTCCTCTTCGGATTCCACCCATCGTCACTAGAAGCCCTCTATCTGCCGTCCCAAGACCCGCCGTTTCCTAGAAGATCCCATCCTGCTGATGTTTCTGAGTTCCGGCGATTCCACGCCGACGCCTTGCAGCGAGCACATGCTACCCTCGAAGAAGATGCTGATCGCCGCCATGCGCGAAACCGAACCAACCCCTCTCGATTGCCTGCTTTCAAAGTTGGAGACCTTGTCTCTGTATCCTCTGAACATCTGCCCAAAGATGATTTGACCACAAAGTTTGCACCCCGATTCTTAGGACCATTCAAGATTGTTGCCATGCCCAGACCTTATGTCTATGTAGTTGATTTTGGTGCAAAGTTCCCACATGTGTCTGACCTAGTGAATGCTGATCTGCTGCGGCCTTATGTCCAGCCATCCTCAACCCCACTGCGTCATGCAGAAGATGATTTTCCCCCGGTCGGAGATCCCAGCCGACCCATAGATCACCTAGTCTGCCGCGCACGCGCGCGAGGGCGACCCCCTGCCAATGGTCGACCCAGCTTCCAGTATCGCGTCCGGTTCAAAGGCCTGGACTCTCACTACGATGTATGGCTCACTGAGAAGAAGCTCCGCACTCAGCATCCTGCTGTGGCTCCCTCCCTCATCGCTCAGTGTGACGCGCAATACCCAGCCTGATTGCGGTCCCTAGCGAGCGTGGCTCTTAACGCAAGGGGGAGAGGATGAACAGTCTGCCACCAGGAAGTCACCTGTAGTCACTGCCCAGATGTGTCTACCCGTGTGCTGCCTGCACCAGTGACTCTGCTTTGTGTTACACGGAGATGAACGCAATAGCCCGGCAGCGAGGGCAACGGAAGGAAAGTAGACGGCCAAAACCCCCGAAAGTAGACACCAGCAAAAAGCAATCGCTCTCCCAGGCGAAAAAGCCACAACGAACCGACACAGCCGACACAACCAAACCCACGCACCCACACGCACGCGCACTCCCGCACCCCTCCACTACGGCACCCGCGCCACAACCGCGCACAGCAACAACCACCACCGCACTACTGCCCACCCCAGCAAAACCAGCCACCACCGACCCCCCTACAGCAGCACCCCCACTCCATCCTGCCCCACTGGAGCATTCCATCACGGGCCCCCCGCACATGAGAGCCCTCTGCTTTGTGTCGTTGTACTGCCCTGTGCCTCCCAGGGATGCCCGCCAGTACCGAGCTATAGATATTCCTCCGTGAGTGATCCTCGTCAGTCTTGAGTACCTCTGAGAACCCCCGTGTAACCTGACGGAAGCTCAACAGTGTACCTCCGTGTCCCATAGCCTCTGTCCCTGTCACTTGATCCCCCGAGTCCCCGTCTGGAACCCAACAGACAGCTCATCCGGACCGTTTTGCCGTCCGGGCGGGTTCGGAAACGAATCAGCTAGGTCAGGATTTGACGCTCAGACAATTGGGCGGCACAACTGATGGCGACAACACTTATTGTTGTTGACGTGCAATACGACTTCTGTCCACCTTCAGGAGCCCTCGCTGTACCTGACGGGCTGAAGGTCATACCGGTAATCAATGAGCTGTTGCATAGGCTTCGGCCCGACGACCGAGACGAGGACCTACCAGTGCAGATTGTCTACAGCCAAGACTGGCACCCGCCCGGCCACATTTCATTTCATTCCACGCACGTTCGGAATGATCCTTCGGCCGTCCTCTTTGGTGAGCACGAGCTGCCTTCGGGGCACAAACAGGTTTTGTGGCCAGACCACTGTGTTCAAGGGACAGAAGGAGCGAAATTGCATCACGACCTGATCATCAAGCATCCTCACGTCACCATACGCAAGGGCTGTGACAAAGCGGTCGACAGCTACTCGGCCTTCCTCGATGTTGACCGACGCACATCGACAGGGCTCAAAGATGCCATACTGGCGCACATGCCAGACGAACGTGAGGCCTCTCGCCGCATTCTTGTGGCTGGTCTGGCGTTCGACTACTGCGTGGGCTTCACTGCTCTCGATGCCAAGAAGCTGTTCCCGCAAGCGCAGGTCATGGTGCTCGAAGACGCTTGCCGTGGTGTGGCATGGGAAAGCAGTCAGGCAATGCTCTCTAGATTCCAACAAGAAGGTGTAAATGTGACGAAGACAGCGTCAGTGTAATATCAAGCCCAAGTATACGTTTGTGTGCATACTTGTTAGCAGCTGAGCAATTGAGTCGCATTCGAGTATCTCATCTGGCACGATGCCGAACCTGGGCGGCTCAAACTGAATCTCACCGTCTGCACTGTAAATGTTGCACATGTATAAACACAGCAGCATTCTGTTAGCGATGAGTTGGGATCATGCTGGTACAGACGGCGACCGTGCTGCTTGTGATTGTTTTGGTGGTTTTGTTTCCTTCGGCGCTGCCGAGGCCTTGATCTATCACAGTGTAACACAGCAGCATTCACTACTCGATAGCAGATCAACAATGCATGGCACTTGCAAGGTGACACGAGAGGAGACTGCTACACACTGTCGCAGCAGGCATGTGCTTTCACAGTTCAGCTGTGCAACTCGCCTCACGATTCCTTACCTTAACTGGCCGTTACAAGCCAAGGTCTGTAGATATCTATCTCAGTGTAACACAAGCCAAGGCCTGCGCCCTGAAGCTCACCTTTGAACGTCTAGAGTCCGGACGATTCGCCCAGACTTGGAAGCTGACTTGCACTGACATGTCATCCGGCAAAAGCTCCGAGGACATGCATCAGCATGTGAGGCGGCTTGCCAGGCCTTGCTGCGGCACGCCAGAACCGCTGCAGGGAGAGCGTTGCGTGACGTGAGGCGGCCCCTGTCGCCGTGGCATATTTTGCACCAGATGAAGAATCTGGTTTACAGAAGCACTAGCGGAGGCAGTACCCTCACCATCGCTGGGCATGGCCGCACTCTCACATGCATGACCGCCTGCCTCACATGCTGCAGCCCAGCACGCTCGCATGCACTTGCACCCAGCGAGCCCCCGCGCTGGGCGCCAAACAGAAGAGGGGCCTGCGTCCACACACGGCACGACCCCAGCATGAAAGCGTGTGCGGGCAACACACCTGTAGCCACCCTGCTGCCAGCAGCACCGCAGCTCTCCAGCAGCAAATTTGCACTCGCACAGGCCCGCGTCACGGCCACAGCCGCAACAAGCAGCAAACTGTTACTCAGCTTTGACAACGCCGGCTGCACCTGTAGCCACAGGCCGACATCGGCAGCCCCGCACATGCCGACCGCAGCCCGGCGCGATCTGAAAGCAGCTTTCCCAGCTCTAGGAGCGTTAGCCCTCCCCACTCGGTCCCCAAGCATGTGCGGCAGCGCATGCGGCGTTGACCCGCTGCACATGCTGCGTCCACATGCATGCCGGCTACCCGTAGCACCACGCCGCAGCCCCCACCCGTCTCTGTCACAGCGGTGCAACCCAGCCTGTAGAGCTCCCCCATGCGAGAGTACAGCGGCCGTTGCGCTGGCGTTGCTCGCAGTGCCACGGCTTACACCGGAACCGCCGGAATCTGCACCTCCTGCCCCCCCCGCAACACCCCCACCCCCAACGGCAGCAGCGGCATGCTGTGCAGCCTCTTCGGCTGCCCCATTACCGCCGCCATTGCCGCCATCGGATTCGCTGCCGCCTCCGCCGCTGCTGTCGTTGCTGTCGTCTCCAGAGACGTCAGCGCCGGCGCCGCCGCCTCTCCAGTCGGAGCACAGCGCGCGCAGCTCGGCGGCGGTGACAGCGGCGGTGCGGCACATGCGCACGAGGAGGTGCACCTGCACCGCAGCGTCCAGCGCAGCATAGTGCAGCTGCTGCGGCGACAGTGGCCGCCGGCTCCAGTCTGACGTCTGCATGCATGCGCACCCTTCACACCATCTTGTCCGTCGCCGACGCTGACCAAAAGAATGCAGGACCGTCCTTATATGCATGGAGCTGCTGCTCGGCCACCAATTACACATTCTGGCTGGGACCACAGGCAAGCATGGCCGCACAGTAGCGCCTCGTGGATAAAAGGCAACTGCTACCATGGCATGCTGAGGGATGATGGCGCATGCTGCGGCAGCGGCTGGGGTTGCCTAGCGGTCCATAAGAACGGCATGCACGTGGCCTGGCACACATGACCACCTGCGAGCAGAAGTGCAGCATGCATGCAGATCACGTGTGCATGCACGGCCGGAGCGCAAATGTGCACGGCCACAGCAGCTGGGGAGCGCCACCTGCATCGCCTTGTCCATCGGCTTGCCCAGCACGGCCTCCGAGAGGCCGGAGAGGCCCTTGCGGTTGCCGTTAACGCGCCGCGGAACGCCAGTGCGCAGCGCGTACACGTCCCACAGGCCGCGCAGGTCCAGCGTGCGCAGCACGATCTGGAAGGCTGCGACGGAGGGGTAGCTCTTCGTGAGCTTGCGGAGGTCGCCGGCGAGCTCGAGGCCGACGACGGGGACGTCTGGGGACAGCAGCACCGGCGCGAGCGTTGCTCCGAGCTCCGGCACCTCCTGCACTGGCACGACTTGTTCAGAGTCTTGTTAAGAGTCTTGTTAAGACTGGTTAGGAGTCAGTGAGCAATTCAATGAGCGTGGCTGTGGGCTGAATGTGAGCCACAGCACACGATTTTATCGAGTTGTGAATAAAACTGACAATGGTGCCAAGCGAACGGAATCAGAAGACCGATGCTGTGGATGAAGCCACGCTACTGTGCCACGGAGCGCCCAGCACGTCGTGCCACCAAGTCCGCAATGCTAATAACAGCAGGTCCGCACGCGGACGTCTGACAGCTGCAGGTGCCGCAGCGCGGACTGCTCCGGACACCAGCACCTACAACATGCTGCAGCATGCATGGAAACAGATTCTGGTCTGTGATTCTAGTTCTACCGCGGCGACAGGGCAGCTGCCGTGGGTGGCATGGGCAGCTGCCAACGCGGCCGAGCGCCATGCATACGATTGTGAAGCGCCACGCGGCGGCATGCGAGACGAGTTCCATGCGGCACACGCATGCTGGCGCCGCACGCACCCCGAGTGCCAGGAGATCGATCACAAAGGTCTTGACCGGCTGCTGCAGCTCCGGCGGCACAGCCTCCCCACTCCCGTTGCGCGGCGCCGCTGCGCCTCCATCGGCTAGCGCCACACCCGCCTGCGCTGCCGATGCTGCCATACTGCCAGCTGCAGGATCACACACGGCCTCCTCCCACACTGCCAGCTGCAGCAGCGCTGCGGGGTCCTCGCGGGTGGACGGGCGGCCGCCATCCCCGTTCCCCCCCCCCTTCCCCTCCTTGTCCCCCCAGGCGCCGCGTAGGCCTGCCGGCTTCCACTCGACGTCCACCGCGACGCACGTCGCGGAGCGCAGTGTGGCACGCACGCTGGGCAGCTGCGCCGCCTCGCTGACGAACGTGACGTGCATGCTGCATTGAATGAACTGATCCAGTTTCCTGCGTATGCGCATCCAGTTGACGGCGTCGTGGCGGGTGACTGTGCGGCTTGCGCTAATAGCAACAACGTTGTGCTATGTGCATGCCCGCCCCCCTGGCGGCGCTGAGGCTGCCCTTGTTATTCGCAGCAGAGGGGCAGAGCAGCGGTGGCTCGCCACCGCTCGCGCGTCATATGTTAGGTCATGGGAATGCGGCAGTCTTCTCATACTATGGTACAAAGTAGCAAACCAAAGATGAGCACGAGAGCACTGCACCTGCGGCGCTCAGCCTGGAGGGCCTCGTCGCTGACGTCCGCCTGCAGCGCTCCCTCGGGCAGGCCGTACAGCTTGAGGCTCTCCTGTGCCCTGCCAACCTCCCCGGCCTCCACCAGCGCATGCAGCACCTGCACCTGCACAGTGTGACACACACGCAGCGAGCAGCTCATTGCAGCACGACTCACACGCAGCGAGCGGCTCATGGTAGCACGACCCACGCACATCAGCACCAGTCCTGCCTGCATCAGCACTAGTCCTGCGCACTCCTCCTGCCTGTCCTTGGCATGCGTTGGGCATCCACATTGGGCACAGCTGCAAGCCTAGATGTTGTCAATATTAATGAGCTCCGCTGCCAGCTCAGCGAGCATGTACGGTATGAACACAGGAGCCAAGAGCACAGTATGCTTATGTACTGCTGTGACGATTCTGGTAAATAGCCGCTCTACCGCGAATCCCATGCACATCGCGATGTACATGGGATTCGTGGTAGAGCGGCTTTCTACCAGAATCGTCACAACTGCATGTACACGGTGGCCAGTTTGCAGAGGGGCCAGCAGTCATGTGCAGGCGGTGCTGGCTGGCCTGGCGGATTCGGAAGCGTGCTAGAACAGGCGGCAGCAGGCATGTGTGTGTCAGCTCCTGTGGCTCCCTCCCGTGACTCCCCCCTTGGGGCTCCTGTGGTTCCCCCCTTGCTCGTCCACCAGTGCAGCAGCGCTGCTGTGCACGTGCAGTCAGGTTGATGTGACCAGTCAGGCTGTGCACATGCAGCCCACAGCACATCGGTCCACGCATCGGTCCACGAGCGCAGTGCAGCCCTGCCAGTGCGGCAGGCACAGCAGGCACAGCAGTGCTGTCGGTACAGGCGAGAAACGTCAGCACAGCAGATGCCGTATGACAAACTGCATGCCCTAAACACAGAGAGCCATGCGATCAAGTGCAGTCTGCCCCACCGCACGCATGTCGACATGCCCATGCTCACAGCAGTGGACTCGCACGCATCACAGTAGCAATGTCCCGAGTCAGGGAAGAAACGAGCATATGCATGAGCAGCCGGCCGATGCTCAGGGGCCCCAGTGGCCACAGTGTGGCGCATGCCACACCTCCAGCTGCAGGGCCTTGTCGTGCTGCGCCAGGTCGACGGCGACGCCCCAGCGGCCGCGCGCCAGCAGCTGCCGCACGGTTGCACGGCGGTACCGTGGCTCCACCTCCGGAAACTCCTCCGTGAGCTGCAGGGCGCGCACCGCGAGCGCCGCCGCCTTGAGCTTTCCCGCGTCCACCAGGCCTTGCATAAACGCCTCCTGCAGCCGCCATCATCGTTGATTAATGATCAGCCTCGCGCTGCAGCTGCCGCAAAGCGGCTGGACGCAGCGTAAATAGATCGGGGCTGAATCCAAAACTAAAAGTGGAACCAGTCTGAAAGGTGTGCAGGCAGATGCTGTGGGGTGGGAGAAAAGATGCAGGTACTCGTTGAGCCACAGGCCATGGTGCAGCGCACATGCATCTTGGCAGTCGGCGGTGCATTTTCTACTGCTACACAAAGGGGGGGGTGTGGTCAGCCTGCAGTGCACTTCGAGCTTCAAAATGCCGGGGGCCACCTGCTGGTGTGCACAGCACACTCTCTTGTACTCTTGCCTACGTAAACGACACAGCTTATCCAAGACAATTCATGGAAACCAAAGCGCACGTCACCCCGTGCCACGCCCCGCTTGTATTGCAGTGTACACTGTGATTAGCTCATCGGTCGGGACACAACCCACAGTGGCCCCGGGCGTGAGGTAGCGGTGTGTGGCTGCGCTCACACCGTGGGCAGGTGTGCCAGCCATGAAGGCAATCTACCGGAGCCGGGAGGCTGCCCATCCGTACACCACGGCGGCTAGATGCTGAAAGACCATGCATGCCGTGGTGCCTAGATGCTGTACAGCATCCGCATGTACGTAAAGCGCATGCATGCCCACACCTGTTGCCTGTGGCCAAGCAGCTGCGCGAGCTCGATCGCGCCGTCGCGCTGCCCCGACGCCGCGGCCTCCGCCAGCGTGTCCGCACAATCCACTCCATCCAGCAGCCTCGGCTCTCTGCGGGCCATCATGTACACCGACTGCAGTTCGATGCGCCCATCTGCAAACCACTCACACGTCCATTCAGTTGCTTGCTTGCTTGTTATTGCCCTTGCTGCCGGGCTCTTGCGTTGATCTCTGTGTTACTCTCCTATGGCACTCACCTTCCAGTGATCTGCGGTGTGTAGCATCCCACAGGGCCACGTGCATGCACACAGGCCGACAGCGTGCACACATGTGTCAGCAGCTGGGGGCATCAAAGAAGCTCATGTCGGAACCGGGGGTCCGGAGAGCTGGCAGACCATGGTGAAAAGGCAATGCTGTGAAAAGGCAATGCTGACTGGCACAGGCAGGGTCCGCTGCTACCAGAGTGTCCTGGACTCAGTGAGGCAATCTGGGGACCGCACATGATGCAGACGTTGTGGAGCCACCTGGATCTGTCAGGCGCAGCAGCGGCTCCATGAACTCCTGCCTCACACGCTCCACCCCGCCCAGCTCGTCAACGGTTAGGTCCAGGCCGTTGCAGAGCTTCACTGCGACCCGGGCTGCGGCCGTGTTGACGGTCAGTGGAGGGGTGTATGCTGGATGAGGTGCCAAGGCTGGCAGGGGTGATCTGCTGTTGCCTTGTGCAGCGGGCATCCGTGGAGAAGGCGCTGTTGCCGAGGATATGGGCATCGGCACTGGGCTAGGAGCTCCTTCAGGTGGAAGCGTCGCTGTAGCGGGCTGTGTCGGCTGAAGAGGGTCTGGTGTTGCACCGTCTTGAGGACGTTGGGCCGGGTAAAGCAGGTCCCAGAACAGAGCCACCGCATGCTGTCTTTGCTGCTGCCTGCAGGCAATCTGGCTTGAACACAGACCACAGCAGAGAGGCCGCATTCAAGGTGCGTAACTGGTTGACTGTGGTCCAGCTGGTGGGTGAACAGGGTCGCACGTGGCCGAATCCTCACATCCTGGCCGAATTAGGTCAAGTAGAAGGTGCTGCTCCTGCCCCTGCAAGAGCTGCACTGCCAAGAGGATGAAGTCGAGTCGTTCTTCATCAGAGACCTGCAGCGATCGAATGGTGCCTAAGGTCGCTGCGCCCTGCTCAGATGCTTGCATCGAAGCCCCGCGCCAGAAGAACGACATGTCAATGTCGTGGGGTGGAACCAGATCAATGCGGCAAATTTTCAAATAGCACGCCAGTTCGGTCATCCATGGTTCACTCACGTAGGTCTTGCTCGCAAGTTAGCTTTGCATCATGCAGTCAGCCCTCCTGTAGCTATGCCACATGAAGCGTACATGGAGCGGGCTGCTGATGTAGAGTACACAGCATTGCACTTGAAGCGACTTACCTGTGAGAAGCAAAATTCTTCCATGCTTCTTTGCACGATCCTATAGTTGGACGAGGTACTTTGCAGTGCTCTTCCTAGAAACTCTGCAACGGGCTTCACATCCAGGTTACGAACGTGGAGGGCCATTTGTTGCCAATTTTCACCCATGCGCTGTGTGAGATCCATGATATCCCTTTTGCAAGACGCCTGAGCTAATTTATCGTTCGAACGTTTGATTTGCTTGACGAGCAACTGGCAAGCAATAACATAGAGACAGGACGGCAACTGCGATCCCCCCCAAATGCCTTCCCCAGGTACCTGAGCGCATTAGAATAATTCTCACCAGTTCCGTTGGAACGGCCAGAGTGCTTGACATCACAGACGCAGCCGCGAAGTGCTTGCCAGCTGTGCACGCGCCCATAGCGCACCTGGACACTGCTTCCACAAGAACACAAGGTGCGCACAACATTTACACCAAGCGCTACATCACGCGCCGGCAAGGGAGAAGCTAGGATGTGTGAGGTAATGTGAAAATTTGCCACAGCGTTGCTGCAAAGCGCGTCAGTTTTGAACGCGAAGAAGCCATTGGCTTGCCTGTAGATGTGCAGCAGTGCTCATTGGACAGACCAACTGGTTGCGGCATCAAAGGCAAGCTGTGTTTCCGTCTGGACTTTTCCCTCTGACGGTGCACCTGTTGTTCTGTCTTGGCTCAGAAACATTCTTTCAAGTACCGCTCTTGTTGTCGCGCATTTGAGCAAGTGCTCTTAGGTCACATACACAGAGGAGGTCAGCACAAACGCGATCGGCACTAGAGAGATGGAAGCCTCCGCTGCATTTTCTGTTCGCGCTAAAGCGCGTGGGTTGTGTCTGCCCAAGGCCGACGAGGTCCCGGATCGGACTGTGGTATGGGATGGGCGCACGATGCACTTGGTGGGCGAAGGACAGACCGTCATCCGCTCAAAATTTACGTACAAAAGTGGAGAGAAGATGGCTGGATTCGTTGAGCAGCCCTGTACTGAATCTAGCAAACTGATTGCTGGCGAGTACCGGGCCATCAATCAGCCAAACATCACAAAGGAAGGCCAGGACTGGAAGCCAGGCAATCGATACACTTGTACTGTACGCTGCACCATCAGCAGTGTGTTGACTCGCTCTGTCCAGGCCCTGTGGCTGGTTGAACGTTCCATGCCATGTATTGCAGCCATGCAACGATGTGTGTGTTCCCGTCATTAACACCGCCAGGAACATGGCGTGGGAGTAACACGTCTCAACGCTGAGAACTGTATTGTCCCATCAGACATGCTTGCGCCTGTCCAGATAGTGGGACCAACTCAACTGTTGCTTTGGTGCCACAACCAGGCAACCATCATGCAGAACCAGAAGCTTGACTGCCACGTTCCGGGAGAAGCCATTCTGGCCAATGGGAAGTTCAGCGCTCACCTTCTTGATGCCGGCAATGTACCATTCAAGAAAGGAAAGATCATGTGGTCTGAGGGCAGATTCTCGCATGTGCCTGGCCGCACCAGTGCTGCTAACTACGAGACGATGTGCAAGAAGCTGAACGACACATCAAGATGGCAGCAATCGCGTCCAGAGTCCAAATTTGAACCTGGATATGCAGAGTATACAACTCGGCCAATGGACTGGGACCGCCAGCAGGTATGTGCATTCTGTGGACCTTCCTGTATGCGCCTGCAGTGTCTCTGATCACAGTTAAAACTTGACATGTCTTTGGCATGTACTGCTGTGCCCATCGCCACCACGTCCTCTGACACATCATGGGAATGCCAACATCATGGGCATGCCACATGCACCCCAGAGAAAGGGGTTGTTTACTCCCTCCTGCTTATGCGGCTTCAGCAACTAGCAGGTCCCTGGCTGGTGATGGAGGTCTCGTTCGGAAATTTCAACAGTTTGCCTAAGTAGGTGACAATCAGATCAGCTTTGCAGGCACTTGCTGCATCGCTTCCAGATGCACCAGCAGGCTTTTCCGCTATTCGGGAAGCAGATGGCAATGTGACAATGGTGCCAGACACCTCAAGCATTGCGAAACAATTTGGTTCATCCAAGCTGGTACCCGCATGCCGCGGTGCAATTCCAAATGGCCCGGCAGCCTTCTCTGTGCATCAGACGAGCACAGGAGAATTGCGATGGCTTACACGGTGTCTTGCACAACGAACTGCTGGCAATGTGCCGATTACAGGCCCAGGGGGGATTCCGTATCTGCATCAACAGCAAGCTGTTGGAAGAACTGTGAAGCGATCCTGAGCTCCTGAGCAGATTGATACATGCAAACACCAGCCCCGAAGCTAAGACACGCAAGGCATATGAAATTCATGATTCAAGAAAGTCTTGTGGTTGTTTTGGCTGCTTTGTGTTGCAGGATATCTTGGAACAGAGTCTGGGACTTGGGGCGTGCACATGACTTCTTGCTTGCACAACGCTGCTGTGCCGGGAGTATGCAGTGCCCAACGGCCCCTCTACCTAAGTTGTACAAGGATAACATGTTGTATCGCGCGATATGCTTGAGCATCTTGAAGCTTCCAAAAGTATGTTCGGTGTGCCTTTGACACCAGTAATTGTGCATTGATGCAGCACGTGTATCAACGACATGCTGGTCATGAAAATGACACCTTGTTCAGATAGATGCTCACCTCGCTTGAAAATTATCTGCAGCAGTGATCCCGGATCGCCCAGAGTGTATGCTTGATGATTTGTCACCTGAACTCTACAGCGCCACAGGGTGAATATGAATCAAGCATTTGAAGAAACAAACGCTAGACATTGCACTTCCACATGCTTTCGAGCTGTATGGTGGCAGAGCCGGTATTGCGGGGATACGGGCTGGAGCAGGCAAGCGTAAGGAAATCGGCGCAATCGTAGCGTTGACCGCGCGTGTGTGCGTGCAATCCAGGCCAAACCATAACTACAAAGCCGCGAAGTACAACCTCGATGCATGACCTTGAAGCATAACCTCGAAGCACAATTGCGAGGCCGCTAGACGCAACTGCTGCTTGAAATGTGCATGCAGAGCGGTGCATGTTATACATGACCTTCGGAACACGACATGGAAGCAAAATCCTGCATAAACACCCGTTCACTCGCACATCGGCAGTGTACCTACGTCTTTGTGGCATGCTGCTACAGTCGACGCGTCGACACTGCGCGCGACGCCGCAATCAGTGGCCTAGGGCACCCAAGGGAAGTGTTCCAAACCTGCTGCACGCGGCTTCTCGTTTACAATCGCTGCATCTGGCCCTACGGCGCGTGTTGCAGCCGTCGAGCCCTCAGGCAGCTCCAAGGACTGAAGTTAGACGCTGCCTAATCAATCTGGGAATTCAGTGGCCATTGCGTGCTCCCCGTCCCAGCACAGATTTGAAGCGTTGCTTTGGACAGATTGCCGACATACGAAACAGTATGTCAGCAAACCATGGTTGTCAGACAATAGATTTGTGGCTCCAGAGCACAGTTTTCATTAATGTGGAGTCGATAGAACGTGCCGCAAGCACGGCCGGATCAGCTATGGCGGAGTCTTAATTCTGAGGTCTGATCAGTCAAGATGAAAGTGGATAGCGTTGAATTCTCGTTGCAAGTGGAGGATCCAGAATGGAACAGGGGTGTGTTTGGCGACAAAGCAAAGCCAAAGGTATGCCTGGGCAGCTTTGAATGCTGAGCGGCGAGTTAGATTGATCATTTGCTGGATGTGCGTCATACAAGTGCTACCAAGACTTCAAAATTCTGTAGGCATTGCTGATCGCTTTATCAGCGCCTGTCTTCAATAATTGCGAGGCGAGGGAGCAGCTGCATGATACCTTGATCCAAGCGCTCAATAAGCAACATCGCATGCTGTCAGAAGTATCCATCCGCAGGATACAGCGGAACAATGAGAAGTCGGACTTCTGGCTTTGCGGTGCTGAGGTGTGCTGCTTTAACAAGCATCTCTGCCAGGCTGCATGTGGCCGGCAAGTCTGTAAACTCTTCCACCTTGCACACGTTGCGTGGGCCATTGGTTTGTTGTTTGCATGCACTTCTGCTGAATAATTCTGTCTGCTCTGCTGGCGTTTCCGAGACTGCGGATATGCATCAGTTGCAAGCCAGGTGGAGCTGTTTTGCAGTCTTAAATACCGCTTGCTACACAGCAGTCATCGCGGTTTCCAAATTTGCAACTCATAAACTATGCCAACATCATGCTGCATACGATGGGGTGGATATGCTGTGACCACACTGACATACCTGTGCGAGACGTTCTGGGTTGCTTGTGTCTGACTGTTTGCTCCTCCAAGTCTTGCAGGGCGATCTCGTCAGTCGGGCGACCATTCAAAAGTGGAAAGTTGAAGCTCAGGATGGCGGAGGCCCTGGTGCTGGTGGGTCGCCTGCAATACCTGTTATCCTGAGAGAAGAAAGCATGAGGGGCCAGCCCGTCACGACAGTGTTGCCCGTCCGCGTCAATATTGGGACAGCAATGCAAAACGAGACTACTGGACAAGCTGGAGTTGACACTGAGATATTTTCGGTATGCCTGTTGCACCCGATCCAGGGAGCTAGGGCTGTCTGTGCCTCCAGCACTGCTAGGGCTCTCCAGGCCGCCCATTTCGGCCAATCCTCCATACCAGGTTATACGCATGATATGCAGCGTCTGCATGCAGCTGATGCACACGATGGCTGACCACGGGCAAGGGGAACAGATACGTGCAAGCCGTGGCTGTTGTGCAGATCTCCGAGTTCATCGACAACTCTATCACAGCTTTGATGGGCGTTCCAGAAGGGCACCCCAGAGTAGTGGATGTGTATGTCGGTCGAGAGGAGCTGAAGCCCCGCACAGATGACTTGTCAGGCACTCGGGTGCCAAAGGTGTCCACACTGTCGTACATCGCTATTGTGGACTCTGGGACCGGCATGAAAGACTTCCAGTCAATCTCGAATCGAGGGCAGGTCCCCAAGAGATCACAGGAGCAGGTGCGCTGTCTCCGAGAGCCATCATTGTGATGGCCAGTTCACAATAACCATGCTGACCATAGCCATGGCGTCAGAGATTCAAATCTGACCCAGGCCACCCCTCTCCTTCTGATGTGGTGTTGGCGACCAGGTGTTGCCTGGTTGGCACAGGCTACTCACATCCCGGAGGGTTGTTTGGTCATCTCATGGATTCTCACGCGCTCAATCTGCTTTTGCCAGACTCTGCAGCAAAAGAGTCTGTACTCTGCACTAAAGGGGGGGTGTGGTCAGCCTGCAGTGCACTTGGTCTTTTGACCAATCCAGTGGCCAACGACAGGAAGCAAAGGATACACTCTATTAGAGTCATTATTAAATGACACTGCCTCACCGCGTCCAAGACAGTTTGCGGACAGCAAAGCGCATGTCAGCCCGTGCCAGACAGCTATTATTACTATTGCTGTGGATCCAGCTCTCTCGCTGCTTCTTTTCCTGCTCCACTGCAGAACTCTGTGTGCAACTTGATATCTGGGATGTTGAGACAAGTCCGTGCCTGCTGCCTGGACTGTGCTTGCTCAAGCTGCACAATATTAGCCACCACCAGCACTCTGTCAATGAAGCAGCTGTGCGTTGATAACCATTTCCACTCCTAGTAAAAGTCACCTGGCCACAGCGCCTCGCCACAGCCTGGCAGTGGGTCTCAGTCTGGTGTCCATTGAGTGGTGTCCATTGAATGGTGTCCATTCAGTCATGTCCATTCAGTCGTGTCCATTGAGTGACACTCGGCAGTCCTAAGCAGCTGCCGTGGCGATGGCCTGCTGCTGCACACCACGGCCTCATCACTTCCCTCATGTGAGCATCGCTGCAGTGCCGCTGTTGCAGCACCGTACTTCTGCTCAGCTCAGTGCAGCAAAGCAAGCGCTGCTTTGCAGATGAAGCAGCAGTACAAAACTGAAGATGACATGATCCATGCGGAGCTGCAGAGGCCGTTCCTGACCGACGAGGACCTGTCTGCGTTTGGAGAAGGCTGCACTAAAGTGATGTCCGACCTGGGCACCTACATGTACATCGCAAGCCGGACAGCAGCGTCTCACAAGGTCAGTGAGACTATCATTGACCAGGGCATGTGGAAAGACCGCTTCCAGCAGACAATGCTTGGCACCAACCGTGAGGTTCTGCAGCCTGAGGAGGTGTGTCATCAGAACGAAAACCTGCGCACAGCGTTCTGCAATGCTTTTCAGCCGCATGAGATACGTTACAGATGTATGCTCCACAGCCTATGGCATGCGAATGTGGCTACACGTGATCTGGGCACTTGTTGGCCTGCAAGGTGGAGCGGTTCGTACACACGGGCTGTGGCGCACTGCATCCCATCCGCCAGTGGTCTGCAACGCGACTGTGCAAGTGCATGTCAACTGTGAACATGTCTGGAACGAGTGTGCAGAATGAGGAAGGGCCAGGCTTTATGCCCGTGTCTCAGTGGGGCAAGACAGAGCTGCGCAAAGTCCCGGGTGTAGAGCACACCGCGATGCTGCCGCGGATACTGAGCTATGCAGAGCGGGTTGGATGCAGTGAAGCAAAGGACGGCTCAACACAGGTAGGTACTGTGATGCTTGACCGCATCCCCATGCCTCTGTGCAACAGATGTCAGCTGCATGCAACCACTCTTGGAGCAGGGATGCGCAAGGTCCGTGCTGTGGCAGTGGTCGTGAACTGCAGCGCTGCTCAACTAGAAACAACTAGAAACAGGCTTGTCGTGTGCGTTTCCGGACCTGTCAGCACACGGCGAGAGTGCTGGCACTGATGATACCAGCATCATTGTGACACGCTGCTGAAAGGCAGCATCGTTCCAGTGCTTGCAGGAGGCGAGGCAGTTCCTTGTGCTTGCAGGGCATGCACACATTCACAGCTTTCATCCTGTTGAAGCTACATGAGCAAACGGCCGAGAAGGTCATGTTTCACAGTTTCCACAAGGTGTGCAACACACTCAAACTCATCTACTACCATTTCCTAGGCCAGTCGCGGAACTTCTACAAAACCTTCAACGGCCGAGCCGACGAAGACACTGGGCAGGCGGTGGTCCCGTCCAAAGCCAAGCAGCCGCGAGGGACACTGTCCAAACGTAACCGCACGAGCGTGATCACACGTGAGTCGTTGAAGCTCCATGTTTTTTTCCACGACTCCGCCAAGAGTCAGCCGCGGAGACCATGGGACTTGCTGCCGGATGAGGTCATTGGTGGTGAGCCACCGCCAGGTGGCACCACGGAGCAGATGCGGAAGGAGTGGGACAGAGTGAGCCCGCACCTGCGGAAGCTGATGAGCTTCGGCCCGGCGGCACGCCCAGCGTTCCGGCACCGGTGGTGCGCCTCCTGCTCACAAGCCCGCAAGCTGACGTTCCCGTGCCACCCAACCTGTTCGCCATGCACCATTCCCTGCACGGCTGGCCCTAGATCCATAAGACAAATGAATGCATGCATGTATGCGTACATTCAGGCAGGATTTGTGGCTGGAGAGTGCACCTGAGTGTAGCGCAGTTGAGTGCAAACAAAAACTGATCATGACTTTCGCAGCATGTTGTACACCATGAGCGGTGTGCGGCGCTCATCACCAGGCTGTTCAATCGACAGGGCATCCCCGTGCCGCAGTTTGAACGACCCGCCGTGGCCGGGGTGGCCCGAGCGGCAGGTGCAGACGCCCGACTACGGCGCGGCCTGCGAAGACGAGCTGTCCCGATCCATTCGCATCGTCTCGATGCAGGCCCACCGCCTCGCCGCAGAGGCACGCCTGGCCCCTGCCTCGAACGTGGCGGAGCCCCGCAGCGCCCGGTTCTACAACGAACTACGCTCTTTCGCGTTTGCGTGCACGCACGGCGCATGGGCGGAGGGGCACCTGCCAATCACGGCCCTTTTGCAGTATGTGCCGCAGTCGCCGGAGTATGAGGTGCGGCCCGCCTCGGGCGCCTCGGCCGCCTGTTCATGCCGCCCCCGTATCGGAGCTGCATGCCGTCCCAGTACCAGAGCTGCATGCCGTCGGGATGGCCGGCGGGCAGCGAACACTCGCATGTGGAGGACACACAGATTGCCGGCGAGTACGTGTGCTTGCCTGGTGTGGGGGACCAGGCCACGGGGTAGTGTCCGCCTGTTGATCGCTTGTGGGGCATGCAGAGTATCCATGGGCTGCTGGGGTTTGCGGGGTCCACGGCGAAGGACAAGTGGCAGAGCCATAGCAGGACGCGGGCAACGGGGAAAGACCTGCGTGAGGCAACGAGGTACTCAATACTGCCCGCCAAGCTGGACCGAATGTGTGTGTGGTGGAACGGCCGGTTGTCCGCGTTCAGCAAGGTGGTCCTGATCGGCAGCAACAAGCCGCTCGTGCCGCTGTTCAAGGTCACGGACGAAACTCTGGTATGCCCTTGACGCCGCTCCTGTCTTCCGTTGTTGCATGCACCCTTGCATGGTCTGCTCCTGGTGCACAGTCTCCAGGCCTGCCAAGCAGGCTACCCCCTTGGCCTGGTTGTGCTGCCTTCCTTCACAGCTTGCAGCTCGTGCTCCCGCCTTGCGTGAGCACTAGTTCCGCTCACGCCACACCTGATAAACGCTGCGGCAGTTGACACCAAAGTTACAAACTCTGTACTATAAATGCAGTAGGCAGTGCTGCCAGTGGCATGCCTCCCATGCACCGCCTGACAACCGTGTACTGCCTATGCAGAAGCTAATCAAGAAGTACTTCCCGTCTCTGTACGAGATTCTCACAAAGCGCGAGGCGTCGGACAAGACTAAGAACAAAGATGAAGCAAAGAAAGTGCTCAAAGAGGCAAACACAGTCCTTACAAACGCCTCTCGAGAGCATGTTATCGGCCACCTCACACTTTCTGACTGGAAGTTCTACAGTACCGGGGCTCTTGACAATGATGACACGTCACCGCCAGCACATAAGCGGCAGAGGACGGGCGAGCCCGAGCCCAAGCCAACCAAGTCTGGCGCGATCACGTCACGGTTCAGATCTAACACTGATAGCTCGAGCCTGGCCCGCAGTGCGCAGGTGCGGAGTCCTCGCTAGCACTGTTGAAGCAAGCCCTTCTCAACTTGAGAATCTGAGGAAAATCAGAAACTTGAGAGTCCATCATAAGTGCTTGCTGTACCATGTGCCAAGCAGCCCTGCTGGCCACCGTTCCTCTCTTTACACAGAGGAATATGCGTTCCTCTCTTCACACATCTCTGCCTGTGTGCGCCGTTGTGCCCGATGGCAGGGATTCGCATGCAGGATGCGAATGCGGGAATGTTATCTGACTCGCTGTCAGACAACGTTGTCTCATTGCAGTCCACTGCTGAACGCCTGCGTGAACGACTGCATGAATCGTACCTGTGTGTTCTACCATCTTGTGGAGCATACCTCTGTAACGTATCTCTATTGCAGTCCACTGCTGAACGCCAATGCCCTGTCACGGCATTCATCATGAATTATGATGGATCATGATGGATCAGACAACCTGTGGAACCGCACGTGCGAATGTCACACCTCTGTGCCTGCGCGTAGATTGCGCCATGCTGCGCTGGCTCGGCGTGCTGTGTGTTCGAGCGCGGTTGTGTTGCTTGTGCGTGCGGTTTGTGCTGTCGTGTTGGGTGACCGTGTTGCTTGTGATTGTTTGGTTTGTTCTTTCCTTTCTTCCCTTGGCGATGCTGGGGCCTTGCCCTATTATAGTGCAACACATCTGTGCTGACAAAGTGGGCAGGAGTTTCCAGCCAGAAGGGGAGACTGGTGTGCACATGCACAGTCTTACAGTGCGCCAGTCGATACTGGTCTGCGATCGTCCGAAGGGCTGTCAGCGGACCGCACAATCTGCATTCAGGGGCTGCGATACAGGTAGCACGTTCCTTGTGGTGTGAGGTGGCCTTGCGCATTTCTTCAGTGCTGGCACGTGCTGACGAGTCTACCCAAGCCACAATCGCACTAACAGCCATACAACACGTCGTTATGCTGTGTCAGGTGGTAGTGCATAGCACACGCTGCAGCTCCTATTCGCCAGACAGGCAGACCGTCGCATACATGGCAGAGTCTCAGACTGGCCGCTGAGGCAGGAGCCTCTTAAATGATGATCCAGTCCATGTACGCCATGGCACGATGGCTGAACAGCAGTGCATCGCACAAATGCTTGTCAGTGTTGTGCAGAAGAGTAAGACGAAGCAGACCGTCGAGCCGAAGATGCTGCAGAGACTGCAGGAGGAGGCTCAGAGCTACACTCGCGTGTACAGCAGCCCATCCTCCCGTTACACCGAACCCGTCCTTGCGCTGCATCTCATGCAGCTGCGCGGCAAGACCGGCGATGCAGAGCTGCTGCGGAAGCGGGAGTTGCAGCAGCTGCAGGGTCCTTCCTCGTGCGTGGAAACGGAGATGAAGTGGGCGTCCTTTGACGCGGTTGTGTGGCTCGCAACATGCATGCAGGAGCTTGACTCGCAGATGGAGCTCACCAACGAAATCCGCCCGCACCAGTTCAACAAGTACGGTTTGAGAGTGTTCAGGTGCGTGCCTTATACACCCTCGCCTGGGTCCTGCTTGTGAGAATCTGCAGGCTGTTTGCATGCATACCCTACACTTGCAAATTGATGGATCGCCATATCAGACAGCTTCCGTTGAAGCACGTCTATCAAAGCTGCTGTGTTTGGGAATGCGCAGCAGAAAGATCGGGGACGTGGGGTTCAACGTTTGGCGGGAGTGCGGTACTGCGGTGGACGCCTGTTTGGGACCCATTACATTTGTGTCTGGCTTGTCTTTGATCTGAGTCTTTGACTCTGCACTGCCCTGCTGCGGCCATCACCCTCAAGCTCTGACACTGGCTGGTGCCTGGTTTCTCGGCCAAATTTCTCGACAGGCGGCGGTTCAGTGGTTCATCATTCGCATGTTGTGGATGCATGTGTGTCAAAGTCTTCCACTTGTAACTCCCAGTCGCTAGGCAGCGATCATGTCCTCCGCACTGTTCTACTGTGAGTTGGTCATGGTTCAGCTGGTGGCCGTCTAGCACTGAGTACACATGGTACCGCCTGTGGCCACCTGCTGCACCATAAACGTGATCGCGCAGCATCACCTGTGGCCACCTCCACCTGCTGCACCGGCAGCCTCCTGCATCCGGTAACCACCTGTTGCGCCGTCATCCTACTGCAGCCGGTCACCACCTGCTGTCAGCCGGGTGTACTCTTAGCCGGTGTTACTCTTAGCCGGTGGCCGTCCGCTCCGCACTGGGCGACTGTCGTCTGTGGGTGATCCGTCCATGCTTCAGCACGATGGTGCCGCCCCGCTGCCCAGCGTGTGCGCCCCTGCTTCCCATGCTGTTTTGCTTGCTGTGCCGCATCCTGTTTTGCATGCTGTGCCGCATACTGCAGTGCATGGTCTCCATGCAGGTCCTGCCGGCACCGGTACCGTAATGAGGTGGTGGAGTTCACGGAGGGCGACCTCATCAAGGTCTCCAAGACGTTCAAGCTCTGCAATGCGCCTCATAGCAACCTGGTCGCCCACAAGCGGGAGGTCTGGGGCGTCATCCAGTGCTTCACGGAGCCTACGGCGCGCAGCGAGGCCGCTGAGTCTGGCCGAGGCGCGCACCGCTGCGTGCGCCTCCCTGCTCCCTCGTGCATGCTGCTCCCTCGTGCATGCTGCTCCCTCGTGCATGCTGCTCCCTCGTGCATGCTGCCCTCTTGAACTGCTCTGTGTTTAGAAGTTGTATGTGCTCTTATATTGAGGCGCTCCGAGCCAGTGCACCAAGCAAATGTACAACTAGATGCTAGACTCACATGCAATCCATCAGGTGCGACCCAGCCAGGCGGTCACCTGGCACGAATTGCGCACCCGTGAGCCGCGCTACACCGAACATGGTCGTTTTGATGTGTTCAGCAGTTGTATGTATGTATGTTGTTCAGCTCATGTGTTATGAAATACTTTAAGCCCGCTTCCGCGCTGGCTTCGGTTTTAGAGCGCATTGCTGCCAGCATGTAAAAACTTAAACTTTGTAACTCAATACTGAGATAAAAAGTTAAGAAGTGAAGTTGTTCAGCTGGGCAGGATTGCGGACGTGCTCTCTCGTGTCTGCCAGGAAGTTGTTGGCAGCGATGCACTAATGCATGGTTGGACATGTGCGTGCTGCATGCTACGGCCACTGGCACGCGATCACACATGTTCCAAACGCTTGACCCCTTGCTTGAGACAGTGCTTTACAATGTGTCGCGGATGGTCGCCAGATCGACCGTGCGTAAGCACTTGGCGATTACATGTGCAGGTGCGCTGATGAACTATTCGCGTAGCACATGAATACACCCTGTGACTTCCGCGCGCATGTCTGAGCTGGGTTTCCGGTTGGTTACCATAGCCAGAATTGTAACCAGTAACCCTGATTACAGCAACCATCCGGAAACCTGATCAGACATGACATAAACGCATCTCACTCCAAGAAACAGTCGAGTCGGGGCCAGGGAATGGTCAGTCTGCTGGCATGGAAGCGTTCGGAAGGAGTGCATGTGTGTGCAGGTGCTGTTCAAAAGGATCCTGATGCAAGGGGACCAGTTCAAGGCCGAGGATGCGGATGTGCTGCTGTCGGAGCCCCTGCACCGAGTGCAGGCCGACCACCTGCACAACAAGTCGGTCATGAAGCATGCATTGGCTCAGTCTGCTGACAAGCGGGGCTCAAAGGCAGCAGAAGAGTACAAACGGTGCGCTCGCTGTGTGCAAGGCGTCCCTGGACGGCCCCTTGCCTGGTGGCACGGCAGCTTGCACACAGTTGCACACACACAGGCGTCCCTGGCCGGCACAGCTGCTGCGCATGTGCTCAAATTCCACTCTTGCCCCGTTCACGTGACCATTGGCAAGAGCCTTGCTGTGCCTGGTCGCGGCCGGCGCCAGGACCATGGTCGACCAGGGGGTTTGTGGTGTCAGGGGTGCACTGCCTGGAAGCAGCAGTCCACCTCCATGGCGCAGACTTCATGGCTCAGCTGGATGCCTGGCACCGACACCCACTGTAGCAGTGCTCCCGGCTATGGCGCCCCTCAAGCGCATGTCGGTCTGTTCACATTCGGGGCAACCACCCATTTCAACCCATACCCACCCTTGCGCACGAAGGTGTGGCCACAGGGGCACCTGGCCGGGCACCCAACGTGTGCATCTTCACCATCCATCAAATATGGCAAAGCTCGAAATCTCTGCACGTATCACACAAACATGTGTTATATGATAGATGAATGTGCATCGACCAGCGTGCCTGTGCGTGCCGTTTGCCACACATTGCAGATGGCGGTGTGCAATCCGCACATACTGCAGTGCATGGACAATGGATGGGAGGTGTGCAGGTACAAGCGAGAGATCCAGGCGCACCGCCCGACCGGCCTGCGCGTGAGCATCTGGCCGAAGGAGGGCACCCGGCTGGAGGACGTGCCGAACTTGCTGACGTACCGCAACAGCAGCCTCGAGCCGCTAATGTTTGCTCTCGTGGCCGACGCCCCCCAGGGAACTTCTGAGGCGCACGTCGCGGAGTTCCCGGGTCCTCCAGAGCACCAGGCAGGCGCCAGTGCAGGCAGGCCTTTTGTGAACACCACCGTAGATTTCCCACTCGCTGGATATGAAATCTTGGTGGGCCTGGAGCGATATGCCCAGGTACGGCACAACCCGGCGTTGCACCCCAGGCCTGCTTGCTGCCGGCCGCCTGCTGGGACTCGTTTGCTTGCTTGCTTGGTGTTGCCCTTGCTGTTGGGTTCCTGCGTCGATCTCCGTGTAACACCCCACGCCTCACCATGCATCCAGCGATCACTAGCCTGCATGCTCCGGTCGCCCAGCAATCCCTCGCCTGCATGCTGCAACCCTGCTGCCACACTCAGCGAGCCTGGTGTCCATGTTCCCATGGTGCTGTCGGTGGACATTTGGCTGCGAGTATTCTGCTCAAGTGGTTCGTGTGTACGAGATTTAATAATCTAGTAGGTGACTGTCGCTGCTGAGGTGCCTACGGTGGTTCCACCAGCAACAATATAGTGGCAGCACTGGCTGCAATCGCAGCTAGAACCCACGCCAGGGATACCCATGGGCACAAAATCATATCTCACGGATCAAGTGGGAATGGGTCTGCGAGCTGCCTCGACCGATCAGTTCTGGAAAACATCTGAACGTTTTCTCATTCAGGACCAGTGGGAGGCGATGCCATGCATGGAGTCAAAGCAGCTCTTGGCCAAGGCCAGCACCGCCATTCCCCACCCGTGCCCAAAGTATTTCGACCCAGAGCCACCTGAGAACGCGCGGGTCTTCCGTGTGCATGGCTTGGACCAGCGGCTGGAGCCTGGCAAGTATCGGCTGGTGGTGCACGTTCGCCACACTCTGCTCACCGGCGCTCCAGAGCAGGCCACCCGGGGCCAGGCAGCCGAGAACTTGAAGTCGCTGCAGCTGAAAACCGTCAAGGTATGGACAGCATATTCCGTGTTCCTGCCAGCCTGCAGTCGTGGCTTTGCGGTCTCCTAGGGAGCATGCGTTGCGACATTGGCCAGGACAGTAACAGTGCCCCAGACAACAGGATGTCTAGCGCAGCAATCTTATGGTGAGTTCGATACAGTTCGATGTTAGACCGCTTACATCACAACCCATGAGAGGTTCTTTGACATTGCCAGGCACCCGTTCGCCTGCGGGCATGAATGATTCAGGGATTTGTCTACGTCGATTGCAGTAGGAAGTCTGCAGCAGCATGCACATATCATGTATCCACTGCTTTGGTCAGCACCCGCGATTGTACCAAGCAGCAGGTGGGGAGCATGACCGCAGCGGAATCGCCGTCACGTCTCGTTCATTGCTGCCTGGATCTGTGATGTCCCCGTGTGCCCGCAGGTCGTGTCGGGTGTATCCGGCCCGATGAACGGTCAAATGCAGACCAAGCCGCGCCTGCGCCTGACATCGATCGATCCCCCCGCTGACACCAGTGCTTCCGCAATCATCCCCTTCAGTGTCGCCGTCGGGGATCCCTGGCGGATCAGCTGCCAGGAACTCGCGCTCCTCGACGCCCCAAAGGCCGCTGCACGTGCTGCCGCATTTGAGGGGGAGGATGAGGTGTATCTCGGGGAGCCGAACCCGGGCGTGCACCTTGTCATCAAGGCACTGGACAAGTGGGGAAATCAGGTCAGAGACGAGAAGCGTACGCGCATGTTTGTCGCTGAGCACTACGGCAGTGAGTACTGGATGGTGACCGAGTGGCCACAGGTGGGTGTTCAGTTCCGCGTGCTCTGGCGCCTCCTCACGATCCCACACCACCCTTGCTCGCTGTCACGCCTCAGCTCATGGGCCACGTCTCGGCTGATGCGCCAGCGGTGCAGCTTGTCACATCATCGCAGCATGCGTTCTGGCAATGCGCACATGCATGGCAAAACTTGACTTCGTACATGGCATGACAGAGTGTTACATCGAGGGGCTCCGATCCAGTGCACCAAGCGAACGTACAACTAGAGTCTAGACTCAAATGCTACCCAGCAGATGCGAGCCGGCCAGGCGATCTCCTGGCACGAACTGCGCACCCGTGAGCCGTGCTACCCTGGACATAGTATACAGCATGACATCGTACATGGCATGAAACCGCACATAGCATGGGGGTCCTGCCACATGCAGCGTGTGGCGGAGAAGCACCGCAAGAGCCCGCCGCCGGTGCCGTTCAAGATCACGGGTGTGCTGCACAGCCGCCTCAAGGAGCTGGAGGATCGCGGGGCGGCCCCCGCCGGCGCACAGACCGTCTCGGCGCAGGACCTCGTGACACAGTTCCTCGAGAAGGGGTCCGTGCTTGAGCCGTTCACGGTGGATGCGCTGCCTTCAGGGCTGCAGGACGCGGCCGCACGGGCAGAGGTGCTCGACTCTTGGCTGCCACAGGAGGGCATGCAGCGCACCCCCGTCAAGCTGAACCTGAAGGTGCGTCCGCCCCGTGCTCGTGCGGCGGGTGTTGATCTGCAGCGGGTAATGATCTGCTTGAGCCGAGTCCAACACAGCGGACGAGGTCTGATCTTGCTCTCCGGTGCGTGAGCTGTCGGCATCATGATTTCGATCTGGTCAGACTCATGCACAAGCTATGGCGATCCTGCCGTCGAGCCTCACAACGCGATGCGAGCCAAGCATTGTCTCAGGTCTCAGCACACAGTCCATACACAAGTTGTGTGCAAGATGTGTTCAGGAGCTAGGTGACTGCGTGCGGTAAGTAGCAGAGAACGCATGTTCGCGGTGCTTACCAGCTGCATTTCAGGCGACTCGCCTGCTCAATCTGCCGTTGGCAAGATCGTGCTCCTGTGGACTCTGCCCTCTGCAGCAGCATGCGCGACAGGCCTGCGTGTCCATGCAGCCATGCTGTGTTACACTGCGATAGATCCAGGCCCCAGCAGCGCCGAGCGAAGAACGCAGGGCATACAGCAGACAATTACAAGAAGCATGGTCACTGTCCACAATCACGCGTTGGCCGTCTAACCACACTCACATGCTGTGCTGTGCAGCTCCGCGATGAAGTCGCCGCCTCTCATGAGCTCACCCACGTCACGCTTGCTGTGCGGGCCGGCTTCGCACGCACGGTCCAGATGGCCGCGCCGCTGCCAGACCTCAACAACGGCGAGGCAATCCCAGCAGGCACCGCGCTGCAGCTCCTGGACGCAGCAGGCTTTCCAGCTACCCTAGCACGCGGCAACGTCGCGGAGCTCACCGCAAACATGGTCCGCACGATTGAGGAGCAGCTGCGGGGCGGCGGCGGCGGCGGTGTGCCGCTGCGGTACCCTGTGCTCGCAGTTGTCGCGGAGATCCCGACGGCGGGGCCGGCGGCGGACCCCCCGGAGACGGTCACGCTGGGCAGCATTCCCGCTGACGCAGCAGTGGCGGCATTCACGGTGGACCTGCGCCGGAGCGAGGTCGCGTTGGCGGCGGCGCTGCCCCTGCGGCGGCTGGCACTGACGGCGGACCAGTGGGACACGGCGCGGGCAAACGGCGGCGTGCGCGTCAGCCTGATTGTGGTCGTCATGACGCGGGCGGTGCGTGCTGGGGAGGGCAGGCAGCAGGGGCAGCTGGAGTGGCAGGAGGTGGAGGGGTCGCGGTGTGAATTCCCGTTTTTCATCCGGCCGAGCGCGCTGCCGGCGGTTGTGGAGGTGACCTGTGCAGGCCAGGCGGTGCCGCTGCTGATGGGGCAGCCGGAAGGCTCCCCGCTGCGCTGGGCGCCGCTGCGCGCGCTGCCGGGGCATGCCATGGACGGGGTGCGGTTGCGTCTTCAGGGGGAAGACGGCCGCCCGATGGACCTGCTCCATGGCATGTGGGAGATTGCAGTGCATCCCCCGGAGGGCCGGGAGGCGGCACGACAGGCGCATGTGGAGCGGCTTTGCCTGCTGAACATGCATCGGAAGGACGAGCGCGAAGAACGGCCCGACGGCGGCGTGCCGCTGCCGGAGGTCGACCTAAACGTGCCGGAGCTGCCGCCGGTCGTGGTGACACCAGACGCGCAGGAGGCCGGCGTGGCGGTGGTGACAGGCGTGCACGCACCATTCCTCGCGGCCTCCGGGCCGTGGGAGTACCGCGTGGAGGTGCGGAGCGCCGACGGCGTCGCCGCCGCCATGCCAGGGGGCGGCGTCGGCACGCTCGTGGTCGAGGTGCAGCCTGGGCCGCCGGCGCAGTGGGGCCTGACCGTGCTGTCGCGCCTCCCGGCGCTGCCCCACCCATCCAAGAACCCGCAGGCTCAGGGGGCCCTGCTGCCGGTGGTGGTCAGCGGGGAACCGCTGGAACTGGAGGTCTGGCTTCAGGACGAGGCAGGCAACCCCACCCGCGAGCCGATGCCCGTGGGGAGCTCGCCACAGCTGTTTGCGCAGCCGGTCACTGGGGCGCTGGTGCAGATGCTGAGCACAGATGACCCAATCATCGAGTGCCATGCCGCGGCAATCTTCGCGTTTGACACTTTGGCAGAAGGTAGCATGAGGTGCGCGCGGCCCGGCTGTCTGCCTGCATGGTTGACAGCGTTCTGGCAGCATGCGTTTGCTCGTGCCTGGTTCTGTTCCTCGGTGGTGTGTTCTCAGGTCTGGTAGAGCCAACCTCATGCGTCCGCACGCTTGCCAGAATGAGGCAAACGATCTGACTGGAGGTAATTGGTGCCGCGCCTTGCAGGTGGGACGGTGCAAAGCATATGCATATGGTAACGGGGCCGATACTGATGTGTCGCGACATGGTCAAGGTGTCGGAGCCTGACCGCGCTGGTTTGCACAATGACTCAGATGGCCTCGCCATCCAGGCGGAATTGAGCATGGAGCGTGGCGAGATCAAGTCGGAGTCTGGTGTGCCCCTGTTTGTCTTTATTAATGACTTTTTTTGCATGGCAGTTTCGCGAAGCTCCGGTGCTAGGGAGCAAGCTGCACAGGCAAGCACGGATGCACATTGGTCAACTCAACGCTCGTGCGCCAAGCCTGATCGCAAACGCATCTGTGTTCCCAACTACGTCTTGAAATAAGTTGATGATGTTGTGGATCCAATAGTGCAACTCTCAGCTTACGATTTCTAGACTTGACTGACATATGGTGCTCACCATGCTGAACATTTTCGTTGCACACCAGATTCGCGAATCACCACATTCACGTGAATCCTCGTGGCCGGCAGGAGTTTGGCTGCCCTGCTCTGTCAACCACCGTTGGTTCCTGCATCCGCCTTGTACAGCTGCCCACATGTTTGCCATACCTGACCGGCTTCCTGCTTTCGTACGAGGCAGTGTCATTACAACTCGATGGTGCAGAGAGGCCGGAGTCCCGCCTCTCTGCAAGACCATGACATGTACGTGCCAGTTGAATCCTGCCTGAAAACCTGCCTTCAGGCTCTGTCACAAACGTGCACGATCGACACACTGCTTCTGCAATGCAGGTGAGTTGACCTACTTCACTTTTTCGCCACACGCCGTTGTCTGGGTGCGTCCAGGTGTGCATCGAATCCAGGCTTGTGTATAACTCACTGGCGCACCTCCCCTCAGCATCAATTTAGCCTTCTTGTTTGGCCTTCTTGTATGTGGAATGCTGCCCTGGAGGAGGCTTTCTGTCTCTGCAGGCTGGGAACCAAACTGTCCCACACCTGAATCAACTGCTGTTTCTGCCATGGCAGGCCTGTATTGGGCCGGTTGATGTTGTGGATTTTGCAGGGCGACCAGTCATCGCCACAGCCAAGCCGGTACACAGGGTCATCCTGGCGGACTGCTACTTTGACTGTATTCCAGTCCCACAGCTCATCGTGTCGCTGTTTGATGCGCTTGGCAACCCCACACCCGCAAGAAAGGTGCGTCCTCAGACCTTGCGTGTACATGTTTCAGCTATGCTTGTGGGCCTGTTGATGCATCAGAGGCTAGCCTGATATCTCAGGACTGCACAGTGTTGTGTGACACTGAGACGGATCAAGGCCACGGCCGTGCCAAAAGAAGGAAGCAGGTAACCAAAAAAAATCTCAGCAAGACGGACGCCCTGCACCACGTTGTGCAAGCACAGCCGCGGAGACACCGCGTGGTCTGCAGGCTCCTGGCAGTTGCATTACGGGCACCTGCATAGCGTGTGCAATGCGCAGTCTGTGCCTGTGCACCCTGATGATGCTGCCTATGCAGGCGGTCGAAATTTCTGTCAAGTGCCGACAGGGAAATGAAGTTTTCAAGTCTGTCAAGCTCACAAAGCTGCCACTGAACAGCGAAGCGTACAAGGCCGACAATGTGGACAGCCTTCAGGTGTGCGGACAACCGTGAACCTTTAGTTTCAGCAGTTCCAGTGTTTGTGAGCTGTGTTCAAGTGTTCATAGATACACTGCCTCTCTACCTCTGGCGGTCTGGCTGACACCTTAATTTGCAGGTGATGACACAGAGCAAGGTCCTCACAGGAGTGGTGCCTCCTGCCAAGGCAGAGCCAATGCAGCTCTTCTTTGAGGTGAAGCGTACTGAAGAAAACGCACTTCCATTACATCCACCTTTTGCAGCACAGACTGAGCCCCTGTTGATACATGCCAAGCGATTCGAACCCATGAAGGAGCTGCAACTGACGGTGAAGACCCCAACAGTGCTGCAAACTGCAGAGGTCAACGGCGCCCCCGTGGTGACCTTCCAGCAGGTTCGCTGCTCTTGCTTTCGTGGCCTCCCGGGGTACGTGGTGTGTTGCAACACCGCCTGTCGAGAACTTGCTGTGCAGTCGCCTCCGTGCCGGTTCTGTGGGGATGTTCAATGCATTTGGCCTGTGGCGCAGGACCACTCCCACAGAATTGCGGGTATGTGCTGTACTTGTATCTTGTATCTCGCCAGAGGCCCTGTGCATGGCTGCATCTTGATCTGTGTGGCACCTCCGCAGCACTACCGCACCAGGTGCAAGTCCACTGCGATGCCAGCAGTCGATTCATGCATGCTGCCTGGCATGCTTCCCATTTCATCGCAGTTGTCATGTTTGTGTGCAAACGCATGCCACACCGGGCCCGGCAGCTGACACGTCAACCAGTGGCACATGGTCAACCGAGCCGACTTCATGCCATGCGCTGTACCTGTGGGGATCTCAACATATCTGTCACAGCTGTGGCCATGCGCTGAATGTACCTGCAGATTGTGTACAACGGAATCCGTATGTGGGCGTGCGCCGCTAGCGCCACCGAGGCTGCAGCGGCCGACGTCTGTGTCCGTCCGGTGTACAAGAGCCAGAGCCCGGAGCAGACGAGCGTGCAGCAGGTGCTGCGCAACACCGTCGTGCGTGTGGTGGACGATTACTTACCGGCCGCCAACAGCGCGGCCGACGGCGGCAGCCAGCTCCGCAGCTACCCCGAGGCGCCGGTTGTGAAGCAGAGCCACAGCCAGTCAGACCACCAGCCGCTTGTGAAGGACCTGACCAAGGTGCTGACCCCTGGTATCGTTTGTGATGTTTGTGCATTCTCTTGCAACTCCTGATGCGGATCGTGCGGATCTCTTTGCGATCCAGTCACAAGCCCTTTTAGAAGGCATGGGTGTGCACCTGACTGGAACAACTCGCCCCCAGACCCGAAATGGAGCGGCATGATGAGTGTGACTTGCCGGAGGGCCCGCTGCATCTCAACAGTCCTGTAGGCACGGCCCTGGCTGGCACAGCGGTCCGTTGGACTGCGTGCTCGTTTGCGATGCGCCCAGCTTGACTCTGCCGGTCAGGCAAATCAACACGCTTGCCATGAAAACAGCACTGCAGCACACGGTCCCAGCCGATGTTTGCGCCATGGTTGCGCATAAGCCTGCCAATGTGATCTGGCATGGCCCGTTCACACGCCGCGCGCAGCCTCACTCCACGGCTACGGAGGGCGGCCACCAGCGAGAACCATCTGCTCGGAGCGAGCGCCACACTGCAGTCACAGCGGCTGTTGCAATCACGGCTGTTGTTACAATCAAAGCTTCTGTTGCAATCATATCCACCGTGCACCCCCGGGCATTGCAACGCACCCCCTGAGGCTGTCACGCACAAAGGGGCGATTGAAGCCCGGCAGCGCCAGCAGCTGAGAGCTGCAAGAGCTGGAAACCCCGGAAACTCATATGCCCATCACCTAGCGCTGTGTGCATTCAGGCGCGGATCATCAAGGTGGAGGCGTTATTCTCCATGCCGCAAGACACGGCCCTCGCAGCCTGTGCCGCCGCAGCACAAGTCCCCAAGGCGCTGTCAGCAACGGCCACAGTGCAGCTTCGCGTGGTGCCCGGCGCTCTTGCAGTCGCAGCCATCAGACCTGCTGACGGCAGCGCTCCGCAGGCACCGGAGGGCTTTGCGACGTTCCACCGCGGGGCGGCCCGGGACAGCACGACGATGGTGCTGTCCGCAACTGATGCCTGCGGCAACCTACTCACGAAGGATTTGATCGAGGAACTGCCGGTGTGCCCTCTGATCGTATTGCTCTGCAGACTCTGCAGACCAGCTTCTGTGATGACTCGGGTGTTCAGACAGGCTGCCACGAATCTCATGTACATCGCCATGTGCATGAGATTTGTATTTTAGTGTCAAAATACCAGAATCATCGCACTGCAGGACGGTGCGCCGATGCTGCTTGCACTGTGCAGATTCTGGTAGTTGAACACTCCACCACGAATCTCGTGTACATCGCCATGTGCATGGGGTTGGTGATGGCGTTTCTAGCTACCAGAATCACCAATCGCACAGATTCTGGCCAGCGTGGCGTCGGCACATCATCCTGCTAGGAGCCTGTGTGTGTGTGTGTGTGTGTGTGTGTGTGTGTGTGTGTGCTGTCATTTGGCAATCTCTGGAGCATTTTGCCCTGTCATCTGGAGCTCTGGAATCGAAGGCACATTGCCCCTTGCCAAAGCATGTCTGGCTGGGTTCCAATCGAACTTGCCACGTGCGCGCCTGCATCGAGGTATTCCGTGGCTATGCTTGCGCCGCTGCGTTTGTGCATGCGGCTGAGGCGCATGCTCCTTAACGTGTTGTGTATCTGAACACACATGCTTCTCAAATGGTGCTCACCCTGTTGAGGACTCAGTGATGAGTATGACCGCCGCTCTTGCTGTCCGCGTATATATGTATGATCGCACGACCGTATCCATGTGGATGCGTGGGTGTGGTTGTGTCGGCTGTGTCGGTTCGTTGTGGCTTTTCACCTGAGACAGTGGCTGCTTGTTGCTGTCTGCTTTCCTGCTGTTGCCCTCGCTGCCGGGCTCTCGCGTTCATCTCCACGTAACACGACCGTATCCGTGAGGACGTTGACCGCGTTGGCCTGGGAGCAGCCTGCACCTGCAACCTGCTCCGCACACATTGTAAGATGCGCCAGCTTGGCCGAGCGTCCGCAGGTTGCCTTGGCATGCACTGCCTTGCTCACACCTGCCTGTACACAGAAGCATGCCCGTCCGCTGGCCGGATGAACTGCCTTGTGAACGCTTATGCCCTGGGTGTGATGCTCGCCCGTTTTGGCATCGTGGCCACATGGGCCCCAGTAACTGCGGCAAGGTATGTAGGGCGCTGGCAGCCTGAGGGGCTTTAAGAGCTTCAGTGCCCACCTGGAGCCAGAAAATGTGATGCCAGGCCGAGCCGAGAAGGTGCCGCTGCGGTGCACGGCCGCATCAGACCGGGCGTGTACAGACGCCGGGTTGCGAGAGCACCAGCTGCTGCTGACGCTGCAGCCGGTCCCGGAGGCCGCGCCGCTGCCAGCGTCACCGGAGGACGCCCCGGCCGATCCCCTCGCGTTCCAGGGGCCCTGCCAGTTATGTGTGGCTTTCATTGCACCCGTGCTGGGGGTGGGGCCGGGGGGGGCTCGGGCGGTGGAGGCGCGGCAGGCGGAGCTGGATGGGGGGCGGGTCATGTGGGTTGGCGTGGACGTGAACCTGCAGCAGTTGCAGGAGCAGCAGAAGCGCAGGCTGGAGGAGTGGCAGAAACGGGTCAGAGCACAGGTGCGGCCCCGCTGTGCGAACACTCGCCTGTCTAAACACTTGGCTGCTGCACTCAGCGTCAGCCTCCGCATTCTGGCAGAGCAAAACGGCAGGCTAGCGCTCCTGCAGCCATGCCTCCGCTGTGGTGCATATAGATCGGCAGCGAGGCATGCGCCACCGAGGAGTCAGTAAGTAGCATCACCCTACTAGTGTGGGGGCCTTCACCGCTGCGGTTCCAACCATTGGCAACGCTCATGCATCATGTGGCGCTGCATGCACGGAACTGCGCTTGCGTCTGCTGACACACGGCAATGCTTGCTATCGCATACGTTGCTTCCTAGCTCAGCAGAAGCTTCTCCTTGGAGTGGAAGCAGCAATGCATGTGGCCTGAGAGCACACACGGTCGATCGAACCCACTCATACACAGTTCGGACGCAGTGCACCTTGAACAGTTCATACGCAGTGGCCCTGTCCCTGGTGTCCAACACCAGCTTGGGCGTGCCATGATACCAGGCCCGTCACGTTGATTGCAATGGCACGTACTTTACAAGTTCACGGCCCGTGACCACTGCTACGATGCGATGACCAATGCTGCTCTGAGCTGCTGCGGGCGTGGTGCAGGAGGAGCAGGCGCAGAGAGTGAAGGCGCAGCTCAACTCGTACAACGGCTCAAAGCTTGCGGTGTGCCAGGACCTGCTCAGCTGCCTCCGCCTGCTGCTGCCGGAGCCGGCCGCCGGAGCAGGCCCGGAGCACCCCCTCGCGTCGGTGCGCGGCTTCCTGCTGCAGGGCGCCACGCTCAACACCGGCAGCATCTGGGAGGTGGAGGAGCACCTCGCGGCGGGCCGGTCGCGGCCGGACGGCGAGCTGCTGTTGCGGCAACGCCTCGAGCACGCCATCGCAGTGCGCACCACTCCGCTTCCCTCCATCCCACTGCTTGTCTCCTTTGCACTGCTTCTCTCCCTCCCACTGCCTCTCTCCTATCTCCTGCTTTACGCACTCCTCTGAGACGCTTTGCGAGCAGGCTTGGGCAAATAGAGCTACCTTCTGCGGGGCACGTTGTCTGAGCAACGGGTGGTGCAGAGAGTGTGCCCAACAGAACCGTGGCTCGGTGAATTATGGCATGCTGCATGCCAGCGGTGCGTGCTTGTTGGCACGGTGATACAGGGCTGCATGCGGGACCCACAGGATCCAGTACTGTGGTACTGTATGTGAAATGTATGTGGTACTGTATGTGAATCAGCTTCCGTGCGGGTCGTGGTATGCTGTTGCCGTGCCCGCTGGTCCTCCTGTGGCACTGCTGTGAAATGCAGCCTGTGATAGTTTGAGTCAAACTGTTTGACAGTGAAACGCACTGCTGCTGCGGAGTGAGGCACACTACTGGCTTCATGCTGTACAGTACGCTGCTGCAGATTCAAGCTGACTGTGTAAATGGCATGTAGCAAGAGGGCAGGTCAGCCCGGCTCTACTGCCGCGTTGGGAGAGGCGCGTCGCAGGGCCCCGATGCTGCCGCTGCGACGGCGCTTCGGATGTTTGCGTCCATCAACGCTGAAACCCAGCCGCGCGGCCCCCCATCAGGCGACCCTCAGCTTGTGCTGGGCTTTGCGGCGCAGTGCGTCTCATTCAACGCTGACGAGGCGGTCAGGTTTTTCCACCGCGCCCGCGGCACAGGCGACCGTGCGGGGGACCGCACAGTGCAAGACAACTTTGTCCAGCGGCTGCTGGATCTGCTGTCGCACAACCGGGGCCAGAAGCTCGGAGCTGTGATGGTGTATGGCCAGGCTGCCCAGCTCCGGATCCACGACGTGGTAAAGGGCAAAGAGTACCGGGGGATCGTGCGCTCCCCATGCATGATCCTCTGATGCATATGGCCACAGGATCCTCTAATGCATGGCCACGCATGCACCTTGCACCTTGCTTTCATCTCCGTGTGACACCTTGCACCTTGACGAGGATACACATGCGGTAACAGCACACGCTGCGTGGTCATGGTCACTGTGGTCATGGTCACTGTGGTCATGGCCACTGTGGTCATGGTCGCCGTGGTCATGGCCACTGTGGTCATGGTCACTGTGGCAGTCGTGTCATAAGAACGCCTGACTGCGTCCCATTGCGTCCACGCCAACCCACTCTCAATGACGCTGTATGGTCACTGTGGCAGTCGTGGTCACTGTGGCAGTCGTGTTTACCGAGAAGGGCGGTGCCTACCGTACCGCACTCCTGCCAAATATTGATCCCTCCATCTCTGATTTTTTGGCTGAGCATTCCCAAATTCAGCAGGTTTGATGTCCAGTTCTTAGATCAACTGCCAGAGTAGGCGGTCCATTAATCTGCAAGTACAGGGGATGCGGTCTTTTCTGTGCTTGTACACTGAGACCCCGGCCTGGGAGACAGAGCCAGGCACCAATGCTCGATCAGTCACAATCGGCTAGGCTTGTCACCACCAGCCGCCCTTGGGGCCGACATGCTGTGGGCACCCCTTGCCGCGGGTCGGCAGTGGCTGAGCGCATGTGCCTGTCTTCAGTGCCCCTGTGCCGCACCTGCCCTTGCAAATCAGTGGACCGCCTCGTAAGACACCCGCGTCCGGGAACTGTCTTTCACAGCCGCTGCATTCGTGTGATGATTCTGATAGAGTGACTATCTTCCAGAATCATCGCAATTCGTTGCACTCAGTCTTGCTCACCGCAAAATAAAGAAGTGGCGGGTTCAACTGTGTAGCAGGGGTATCGATCTGGCGCTGGGTGCCACGGACACATATGGAACACATGTGTACCTGCTCAGACCAGCATCCAACAGCCGGAGGCTGCTCAGCGTTTTGCATGCTGCCGTGTGGAGCATGTTGCCCAGCGTTCTGCATGCTGCCGTGTGGAGCATGTTGCCCACCGTTCTGCATGCTGCCGTGTGGAGCATGTTGCCCAGCGTTCTGCATGCTGCCGTGTGGAGCATGTTGCCCACCGTTCTGCATGCTGCCGTGTGGAGCATGCTGCCCAGCGTTCTGCATGCTGCCGTGTGGTGCAGGACATGTACGTGCAGCCGGTGCGGAACCTGATGCGGATGATGGAGCGCGGGGGCAAGGGGCCCCGGCGGCTCGACCCGGGCGTGTGCCACAACGGCCGTGTGTCTGAGCCGCCGCAGGACGTGACCAACAACAACGGCCGCCGAGCTGGCGGCAGCGGCACTCCGCTGCTGCCGGCGTACCACCTTCTGCGGCCGAGCGTGCACTTCCTGCAGATCGTGCACGAGTGGGGCCTGCACCAGGAGATGGGCCTCATCTTTGACGTGGTGCGGCCCCTGTGCTACGCTGTGATAGATGCTACGCACACACACACACACACACACACACACACACACACACACACACACACACACACACACACACACACACACACACACACACACACACACACACACACACACACACACACACACACACACACACACACACACACACACACACACACACACACACGCACGCACGCACGCACGCACGCACGCACGCACGCACGCACGCACGCACGCACGCAATTCAGCGAACACATTCACCATGGCCGAATGCCATACGCAAACTGAAAGAGAAAACGGGGCCAGGTGGGTGCATTGCCGGCGCTGCATTGCTCAATTGCGTGTGGTCACCATCACGCTCACATGCATGCAGATTCGAATGGAAATCGCCGGCGAGCTCATGTTTGTGGACGGGGGCTACGCGGACGGCGTTCGGCTTGTCAATAGCGTCAGCCGCGCGAGCGGACAGGGCCGGGGCGCAGAGGTCCTGTGCATCCACGACGGGGCACACTTCTCGCGCACCGGTGGAGGCCGCGTCGGCGGCAGCGCTGCCTGGCCACAAAACGATCCCAACGTCACCAAAATAAAACTACAGGGCGTGTGCATGCCCGGACGGAAGCCACCTTTCAATGCGGAGGCCGACGTGCGCTCCCCCGTGCTGCGTGCTGGGCAGTCAGCCATTCGTGCTGGGCAGTCGTCCTCCCAGGCCCCGGCAGATGCAGGGTGCACTTCTGGTTGGGTTTATGTGGCCTGCCTGTCTCTGTGTTGCAGCTTGTACCGGTCGCATGCATAACAGGACAGAGGCCAGGCACCGTTTGCGACCGTGTGGCCATGCATGTGACCAGTGCATGCTGGCTTGCGACCCTGTGGCTATGACGTGGCTGTATGTGCGTCTGGGCCTGTGACACACCTCCGTCGCACTGCTCGTGTCACGCAATCGCGTGTCCTGCAGCCGCGTCGCAACCGCACATGGCCACCCGTGGCTGTCCAACGCAGGTCTGCGTGTGTCCATGTGTGTGCCTGTGTGCCTGCGCATGTGGTAGCGCCAGCAGCTCACAGTGCCGGGGGCGACTGCAGGTGCATGCATTCTTCACGCTGCGGCGGCTGCTCAACTTCCCGTTCACGCGGGAGTGCCTGCTGATCCAGCGCGGCATCGAGGCGTACGGGCAGTACTTCACAATCATCCAGAACGCGCGCCAGCGGGACGATGCGGCCGTCGCGCCGCCGAAGCTGCCGCCCGCGCTCGAGGCTGTGGAGCGCTGCCAGCAACATCTGGAGCCGCTGACCAGCGCCGCCCGCGCGCTTGCGAATTTTGTTGTGGCGACGGATCCGAGTGATGCGATCGACAGCGCGACGCGGTTCGCCGATATAATGGATGAGGCGCGGCAGAGCGCGCCCCAGCATGCGCAGCAGGCCGCGCCGCCGGGCCCGCCGCAGCCGGCCGCAGCTGAGACCGGCGGGGTGTTTGCCGGCGCGGCGTCGCTGCCGGTGGCTGCGGCGGCGGGGCAGCGCAGGCAGCGCGGGCAGGCTCCCCAGGCGACCCGGGGGGGCGGCGGTGCCGGGAGGGCGGTTCGAGGCGGCGCGGGTGCCGGGAGAGCTGTTCGCGGCGGAGGCGGCGCTGGGAGGGCAGTCAGGGGTGGCAGTGGGGGGCAAACCTACGGGGACCGGAGGCACGGGTACGGCGGGGGGGAATATGGTGATGGCAGACGGTGACCCGTTTGACCACATTGAGGGCGATTAATCGCGTCTTTCGAATTCCATATGTTTGCGCAAAAGGCTGGTGCGTCAGCCAGCCCATGCGGAGCATGGTGAAAGACTTGTGGACAGTGTCCGCGAGGGCATGGAGCATGGAACAATGTGCACACATGGAACACCCCTGAGTGGCATGGCATGGCATCGCGTCTCAGGTGCATGGCGCATGGTGGTCAGCCACGCATGTGGCACAGGAGTGGCATGTATCAGACCCACAGTCGTTGGTCTTGCTTTTCTGCACATTGAAAAGATGAATCTGTAAATGGTGCGTGCAAGCAGTGTCCGCACCACATAGCACTGATGCTGTCATTTGGCACGCTGATGAGACACCGTCGGCTGACAATCACGACACGATGGTTCCTACTATGCGTGGCTCTTGCCAACTCCAGCGCTGCGTCGAGGTTTAGTAGACATCGCTTGCCGTTGGGTGCCGACCATGCAAAGTAGCGAAATGTGGGTGCCATGCTCAGCTCGTATTGACTTTTGTGCACCTTCCGGAGTACAGACTGCTGTACATCACCTACTCGATGCATCGGCCCAACACCTGTGGACACGACAGGTGGAAGACAGGGTATCTGCCAATGCACTAGCGCATGCGATACTGCAAAGATGGCAATCGATACTGCTGAATGCTTCTTGATGGTCTCTACATGTATCGAGGAACTAAGAGGCGTTATGATTGTGCTCAAGGTTGTGGACACAGTAGCTTAAGTGCGCGCAAGAGGTACTGCACCTGGCAATGCCCTGAGTCGCCTGCAGTGATAGCGTGCAGACATTCACACAACCGTGGCCACCAAGCTTGGTTGTAAATAATGCGAGGCTGACTGTGAGACAGGTACCTTGGTCGTCGGCTGTCGAGTAACAGTGCGTAAAAACAACACGAACTGTGTCAAGCTGCGACACCCACCGTGCAGGTGTGCGTATGAGCCACATGCAGACCAGAATTCACGAAGGATCGCAAATGCCCCGGAGTGGGCATGTGGCGTCGTGTAGCCCGTTTGCGTCGTGCCTCTGACGGTGAAAAGTGTATGTGGGACCGCTTCGGTCAGGGCTGCAGCACACCAAGTTCCTATCCACTTAGATGTCGAAGCCAGCAAGGTATCCATGAATGCAAAAAGCACGGATTGTGAACAACCGTAAACTATTCCGCATCGTTTCTGTGACCAAAGAGGAATTCACGTTGCGCAGTAAGCCTTGACACAGAAATAAACCACCGCTCCCGCCAATTTTAACGCAGCCACAACTGATACCTTCGAATTGTGTGTCCTCATTTACAACGGCAGTGAGGACGGCAAGAGGGCTCCTGTAAGGAAGAAATGCTGGCAGCTCCGTACGCTGCGGAGCCGCAGGTGGCCAGCATCAATGCACATGCTGAAGGAGACCCATCGAGCCTTCCGGACGGACCACACCGCAGTGTTCAGTGCATTTTGCAGGGCACGGAGCACTGGATGCCCTCTCAAACTTGCAAACCTGCGCTTGATCGGCGCAATCACAGATGCATGCGGTGGCGGCAGTGGCATCAAGCGCGCTTCAGCGTTTCGAATCACAAATGGGCGACGTCTCACACAGATCGCTCGACCAACAGCAGATAGAGTGCTCGCAAGCTCTGTAGTCTCTGTGCATGCACGATCGCCCGTGGTCTAGTGTATCCGTGCAGCTGATAGCATCATGGCCGGGGCTATCGAGAGCACCGACCAGGATGCTCATCGGAAATGGAAGCACCTGGCTGCGCCAATGTATGACTGGATGACTAATCATCATCTCGTCTGGCCAGGGCTTGCGTGTAGGTGCGCCAAGCTACGCAACACGATCATCGCTGGTCGACATGCTGCACAACTGCTCCACACGGATCGCCGCTTTGCAGGTTCGGGAAGCGTGAGCAAACATATGACGGAAAATACAATCAAGTGATATATTATTCCGATCAGGTACGCCTGCTGTTTTCATGTCGCTGTTCTGATGGCTTCAATTCGACACAGAATTTCACGCAACATGCCTGCAGGTGGGTAACGACCAAACGGCGTCGAATAAGCTCATCAAACAGAATGTAGACGTCCTGGAGGTATGGCCCAGCCGCGCCTGACCTGCCTTGTGGCACATCGTCTGTAAGGATGTGCTTGGTGCACCAAAGGGACTAGCAAGTACCGCTATCATGCCGACTGTTGCTTACATGCCGCCCTCGCCACCCATGCCGTCTGCCATATTCAGTGTATGCTGTACCTACTACCGTGTGCTCAGCCGCATTCATGAGCCAGCGGTCGTTCCATGGTGCAGGAGGGCTACTCGCCCATGGACCATGTCAACACCTGGAAGGAGAACCAGAAAAGCCCATACTTTGGCAAGAAGAAACAGATCATCTACCACCCCGGTGAGGTGCGAGGCACAGCATATGCGGTGTTGAACGCCCCGCCTTCCGGTTGGATGCCTCTGCCTGAAATGCCTAATCTGGCACCGCCGAATGTGGCATGCCGCCATGGCCAGATTCGCGACTGTGCTGCAGTGCAACCGGATCATCGACATCAAGCAGATGGATGACATGGTGGTGACCCACTCTGACTGCGAGGAGGTGTTTGTCTGGGACTTTAACAAGCAGCCGGTGTCAACCACCAGCTCTACCAAGGTGCGACCGACCCCTCCCCCCTCACTTCACAACCTTCACGACCCGCTTGCAGAGTTGCAGAGTCGCCGGCACCGACAGCAGCCACTTTGTTGAAGCCTGTTCTTGTCCTTAGGAGACCCTGCACAATTTTTTCATGCACGGTCTCCCAAGGCGATCCTGGGCTACGCCGCACGCTGATTGGCATTTGCCGATTTCAGTGTCACACCCAGCAAGCCCAGCATTGCGATCATGCAAGTGGCTAGGCCAGCGGTCAGAGTGGACCCGTGAGCACAGCAGTCGCACCGTGCACGTGATAATCAAGGCGGACCGGCGAGAGGCCTGCATGGACATGCATGGTTGGGTACACTGCACTTCTCGTTCGTTGCCATGGGCTGCCGCGTTGAGCGCCGCGCAGCACTCCCGCCACGTTGATCGCCGTGCCGCGCACGTGACAACAGCAGCGGCGGGTGCAGCAGAAGAAGGCGGCGCAGCGGAACACCCCGGACCTGCGCCTGACGGGGCACACGCTCGCCGCGCCGTTTGCGCTCAGCACGAGCGCTGTAACGCCGACCGTCGCGAGCGGCGGCGAGGACCGCACCGTGCTGCTGTGGAACCTCGAGGACTACAGCGGGGGCGCGCTGCTCGGCGGCGGCGGCGGCAACGGCGCGGTGGCCGGGGAGGCTCTGCCGGCGCGCTCCGTGCTGCGGGGGCACACAAAGACGATCACGTCGGTCGCGTTCAAGCCGGGGTCGGACTCGACGCTGATGAGTACTTCGGACGACCACATCATCAAACTGTGGGACACGCGGCAAACGGACGCCGTGACGAGCGTGCGCCTCTGCCAGTGCCGTGTCTCCTCCCCCCGCGGCAATCGCTGTATGCATGTGCAAAGCACGCCGCAAGTCACGCTGCGGAGTCACGCTGCGCTGCGCGGCGCGGCGGAGCGAATCGACAAATGGCTGTTGGCATGCGCAGGCGCTTGCGCCCATGCATGCATTGGGGCACCCTGGTCGGGCAACATGGTGCAGCGCGCAGCTGCCGGTGGGGTCGGCTGCAGCTTTGAGCTCTGTTGCGGCGCGTGGGCCGCTCTTTTGGTGTGATCACGCGCAAGGCTCGGTAGTGCTCGATTGGCGGATGCATGTGTGGTGGTGGCCGCTGGTGACGCCACAGGCGCCGGATGCACCCAGGGGGTGTTTCTCTGCCAGGTGCTGCATGCATGCCGCTGAAGCGTGCTGCGTCTCGTTTGCATGCAGGTTGCGCAAGCGGCAGAGCTGGACGTGCTGAGCTTGGACTGGTCCGGCGAGGAGCACTACGTGGCTACCGGCGCCGACGGCGGCAAGGTTCACGTGTACGATGTCCGCAAGATGGGCGCCGCGGAGCGCGCAGCGCCGCTGCTCGAGTTCCAGCAGTTCACGCGGCAGCTCACCGCAGTGCTGACTGTAGCGTTCAGCCCACGCCACAAGGTCCGCCCACGCAGCTCCCGGGAGCTCCCCATGCATTCCTGCAGCGCACGCATCTTCACGGCAATGCCACTGTGATCTCCGGCCAGCACAGCGCTTACGGCATGCATTGTACAGTCAACAGCGGCCGCGATATGTTAGAATGCGATCATCGGACCGTCTTGGCTGCATGAAATTACGAGCCGTGCTGGACTGCAAGTGTTTCGCGTGCGCCGGTGGTGGGGACTGCGGCATCTGCGTGCTACGTGCTGTGCGTGCTCTGCTGCACAGCACAGCAGAGCCCCACAGCTGGCCCACTCACGCGCCCCGCCGCTGTGCAGTCGTGGCTGCTCTCGTCTGGCAACGACGGCCGAGTGTCGGTGTTTGACACGACGCGCGCTGCGACGACGGCCGACGGGCTGCCGCCGCAGCTGGTTATGCAGCACATCGGCCACATCGGCAACATCATGGACGCGCAGTGGAGCCCGCACGAGGACTTCATGGCGATGAGCGTGAGCAACGACGGCGAGACGTACAAGGAGGGCGGCGCTCTACAGCTCTGGCGCCTGAGCTGGCTCCTCACCTCCGACTTTGAGACGGCCGAAGCGGAGCTACGCGCGCACCAAAAGTGGCTGGTGCGCACCTACAGACCCGCTGGTGACAGTCATGTGTTCCGGAGCCGGGCATTCAGCCATGGTTCATGTGTTTGATGCATCGCCATGCGTGCTTGCGCCTGTGTGTCTACCACCTTGTGGAGCACATCTCTCTAACGTTTCTCACAGATCGCTGGTGATAGTCATGCTTTCCGGAGCTGCGTGTGCGCTAATCGATCCTGGATGGTACGCGCCTTGTTTATAGCAATGATGTGACCACTGGTTGCCCGTGTGCATTTGATGGTAGCCCTCCCAGGGGGTGCTGCGTGCTCAGGGCGTGCTGTGTGCTGTGGTCGACACACGCGCTGTGATAGACAAATGAGAGGCGCAAACAAGAGTTCGTTTGCCAGCGACCTGAAGCTGGTCTGTATCAGCTCGTGGACGGCGTTGGCCGTGGTTCATTGGTATGAGAAGTGGCATGCCTGCCCGCATGTTCTGCCCCTTTGTGGGGCATGCCTCTGCAACGTGTCTCGAAACAAGGGATGGCGGGAAGAGGGTGGGCGGGATCGGCGCCTGTGGTGTGTGGGCTGCACAGATGGAGTGCCTGCGCACCGGCAGCATGGCGGCATGTGTCGGCAGCGAACCGGCAGCGTGGCGGCATGTGTCGCGTGGAAATGGTTCGCATCAAGGGAGAGGGGAGACTGCCCCTCTCCGTGAGCAGAGGCGGCTGCGTGCTCTGTGCTGTCGTCGTGACACAGCTGCTGCAGCATCAGGTTAACTGGCAGTCCAACTTGACCCGCCGTTGACCCGATGCGACATACGCGTGGTGGCGATTTCTGTTGACGGCGGTTCCTGCTGCAACGCAGTGACGCATGAGTGCGAGGTGCTGCAGGAGACGGGCAAGCTCAGCGACCTGCCACAGGAGGTGCACAAGCCCCCTCAGCCACCCATGTCGACAGAGATCCCGGAGCCGGCGGTGCCTGTGGCCGCGCCGGTGGAGCCGCCGCAGCAGCCGCAGCAGGCGGCGCCGGACACGGCAGCTCCAAACGAGGCGATGCCGGCTGATGCGCCGGCGGAGCAGGCCGCAGATGCTTCGCAAGCTGCGGCGGCCGAGGAGCCTACCGCGGATGCCGAGATGGCGGAGGGGGGGGATGAAGGGGCTGCTGAGGGTGCCGCTGCGGAGCAGGGTGCAGCTGCGGGGGAGCCGGCGGCGGGTGGGGATGCCGGTGCGGGAGAAGCCGGTGTGGCTGCCGCGGCGGCGGCTGAAGACGCGGAGATGCAAGATGCATAGCATGCATAGCAGCGAGGTGCTTTGGCTTGCGGGATCCAGTGCCGGGGGCGTGTCCGGGGCGGGGAGAAGATCTGGTGCGCGGGGGGGCAAAAAGTATGGTCCAAAAAAGGGACAACACACGTGTGTGAGGGGGCTGGGGCAGGTTTTGTGCACGAGCGTGCTGCTGTGGCCACAGCATGAGGCAGCATGTGGGCGGGTGGCTTGGCTGGGCGTGCCTGCGGAGTCAATGGAAGCATCGAGGGCATCGCTGCGGGGTTAGTGGAGCAGGGAGCAGTATGCTCCGTTGGGAGAGGGGGGTGGGTGGCACGGGGGGGATGGCACGGGGGGATGAAGCCTCGCAGATCTCATCCCACTGAATGCGCTGCCGGCAGGTGCAGCATGCATGACCTTGCCGCATGCATGACCTTGCCGCATGCATGACCTTGCCGCATGCATGACCTTGCCGCATGCAAGCCGTTAGAAGCTCAGAGATCACATCCCATCGATCGCTGTCCATAGACACCCCGCCCGCCCCTGGGCACAAACAAGTGCGTGGACTGCATGCATCACGTGCATCTGCACACAGGCATCGACATCGACTCAGCCAATGTGCTCAGGATAGCGCTGGGAGTGTTGTGTCGGATGCATTGGGAACAGTAGAGATACGTTACAGATGCAATGGGAACAGTGGGGGCCAGCTCCCGCAGAATTGAAGCCGAGTGTTTCAGTGATAGTGTGTGCTTTCCAAGCTCTGGCATGGATGCGGAATGATGCCGCGCATTATTTGATGATAACTTGATGGCCTGGATGTGCCTGGACACACATAAGTTTTGTTGTGTATTGTTTTTTGTTCTTGCAAAGCCTGGTTCCATGCACGGTGCAGCTATCCGAGCGGATAGTGTACTGAGCAGAGGTGGCCTCAAAGATGTTTTTTGGCCAATGGAGTGGCGAGACATGTTTACTCGCCACAAAGGCATGCGCAAGGCTGATGCTTTGGCACCGCAAACTGAGATCTATGCCACAGCTTGTCTTGACTGTCGCATGGTCCCTGCGCTGTACAACACCAGGCCTGCCAGCATTGATTACCACTGTATTATTGCAGCTGGACATCTTCGATCATGACATCCTCCCGCATGCTTTAGTATGCGCAGTTTGGAGATTGACGTGGACTGAAAGAACGCGTGATGCCAGCATGAACAGCCGTATGATGCAGCATGCCTTTGAGCTCCAATTGAACATAGTCTGTGTCTCAGTCACGAGTTCAGCATGCGAAGCCCTCTGAAACAGCGAGCATGTCTGCAGAGCGGTCACTAAAAACGCTCGCTGCGCGCGGTCAAATTAGACGGGCACTGTGCAGCAGAGAGTTCGTGAAGCTGCTCTCAAAAAGCGGGCATGGTCTACTCTGCGTATGGTAGGTGACACTCTATCGCGAGCCTGTTCATGTAAACGCGCATGTCGACCCGATCCTGAAATCCGTTACAGATGTATGCTCAAACAGAGGTACAATTCATGGCAACGCATCAAAAACCCGACCCGATCCTAGCAACGGCATGCGACAGCACTCCGGCAGCGACCGCACTCCGGCAGCGCTCATGCGGCATCACCTCTGCGAGCTGTATAAGCGCGATATGATAGCAGAGTTTCGTTCCTGCTTGCTCAGCCTGTGACTTGGTCTGAACGCGGTCGTCAATGGCCACGCGTACGCTGTGGTGGCTTGTCGCACTGAGGAGACTGCAGCGGCCAGCCCTGAAACCTGTGACCATGCAGCATTAAATGCAGAAGAACCACATCTCGTGTCCAACCTCTTTAAACACTCTAATAGCAACAGTCGGGAAGATGCATCAGGTGGCCATGCGTCGCAAGCATTCCAGACACGGCTGCATGTCCGCCGTCTTCAAGTTGAGTGATGAATATTGGCTTGACAACTAAGGGACCAACATTCACTGACTGGATTCTGCCTGTCATGCATGTGACATAACGTTGCCAGGCTGCTTACTCGCGTGACCGTGCACGTTTGGCGCTAGCTACATTTTTTCCGACGAGCACTCGCGTACTGGCCAGCTGCAGTACCGGTCCTATATATAGCTAGCTAGGCCTGAAGTGGGCACAACCGCTGGCACAACCGCATCCATTGTGGGGTGCAGCTAGCGCCTGTGCACAACGCTAGTAAATTGTCATCATATATTCTCGATATAATTGTCCTCGGGCTGTCCACAGCCCAGCGCACTGCAGTGCGCCGAAACTTGCTCCAGATACGTTACGCCTGTCGCCACGGCAAGATCTGCTTGCAGCGCTGCTACAAGCGCAGCGCCAGCTGCGTACGTATATGTACAGGTCACAGTCCTGCATAAAAAAATGTCATATTGCGATCAACGCCGTTAACACGATTCAGGTTCCATGGGCAGCGGAGGATCGGCGTCCATTGCCATTGTCACGGTACCGGTGTGGAGCATAGTGAATCTGGACAGCTGGGGCGAGGCGTCGGCGAGGGTTCTGTGCATTAACACAACCCTGGCGTACTGTGCGATATGTTTAATCTTCGCCACGTGAGCCACACGTCGCTGCGCTCAGCTGGGCCAGTGCATGTCGGCGCTGCACAGTTTTGCGTGCGCACGTCACGCGCGTGTCGTGCGGACAGTGCGTTCGAAACACGCGCAGTTGCGCAGCCTCTGCCGCGCCAGCCACCAGCATTGCATCCCACAGCAGTGCTATATAACCGCCAGGACACGCCTAAGCAGTAACAATCTCTTCAACTTCTCTGATATACATCACCAGCACACACTCTCGCGCCCGAATCCTCCTCTCCTCGCCGCTTGTCCCGCGGCAACACGCAAATCTTGTTTACTCCCAGCTGGTCGCCGACACACCCCAGCCGCACATCTGCAGCAATGATGAACAGGTACTTTACAAGCCAATTTAGATGTATGCTGTGGTTCGGTGTGCACATTTGCGCGGTGCTTGCAGTGCCGTGTCCATTCAGCTGACCAGGCCGGCACGCTGTCAGGCAGGAGCGTGCGGTCAACCTGGCTGGCCGCACCTTCGCCTCGCGCTGAGCACTGCACGTGGCCAGCTGCTACGATATCCATGCATCCAGACAGTTTCCTTACTGCTTCATGGCTGATTGTCGCAGCTTTGTCGACCGCAGATGGTCCGTCTTGGACCCGGCTTGGGTCTACTGCGTGCACAGCCGACGGCGTGGCGCGGCATCGCATGTGCTCACTTGTTGCACATCCCTCGAGCAGATCAGATTCATCGCAACCTTGCCCATTATCTTGTCTTTCAAGATACCCATGCATCAGTGCCGTCCTTCAAGATCCGTATAGCACATCCCAGCGGGCGTGCCCAGCACGCGCGTTCTAGCAGACTCGATCGCGACATCTTGGATTCAGCGCACCCCAATTGGGCCCAACCCCGAGACCTGGTGGCGTGCATGCAGGTTCCTGACAGCCTTCTGTATCCTGGCGGCCGCCGCCGTTGCACTCCTAGTCACTCCCGCTGATGCGAAGGGAACGAGGAGCATACTCAACGCAACGCCCGCTGCGGACGAGGGCGACGATGGTGTCCTTGAGGGCATGGGAGAGGGCGTGAACACACCTGCCCCGTCAGAGGGTGTTGATGGAGAGTTCGAGGGGATGGGCGAGGGCACCGCGACTCCGGCCGCTGATGAGGGAGACGATGGCGAGCTTGAGGGCATGGGTGAGGGCACCGCGACTCCGGCCGCTGATGAGGGAGATGATGGCGAGCTTGAGGGCATGGGCGAGGGCGCCGGCAACTCCACTGTCGAGGGCGAGGCGTCAGGGGCGGCACCACTGACGCTGTCTTCCCTCGCGGCCGCCTCGGCTGCCGCGGCCGCGCTGCTCGCACTCTAGCCGGGCTCAACATGAGCGCTGCTGATGGCATATGATTGGCAACGGATTGCTCCGCGGTGAGTGTGGCATGGAGAGTGTATGGTCTGATGGTAGGATGGCGGTGCGTGAGCATGAGCACATGTGAGTGAGCGGAATGGTTTGGTAACTATTTGCACGGCGTCAGCGTGCCGGCGGATGACGTGTTGAATCGCTAGCATGCTAGTGTACTATATGATTATGGTCTGGCGGTGGTTTGTCGGTGGTGTGACTGCTCCTTTCATAGCCTGCGCGTGCGGTGCCCGGTGGATGGGCTGTCTGCAGACAGCAGGTTGGTTAGCTGTGGTGGGTGGGAGTTGAGAAAGCTTGGCGCAGCTTTTTATGGCCCACGCTCGTGCCATGCTGCGCCAGGATGCGTGTACACCCATCCTGGCGTAAACATGTACCGAAACAGTGTGGATCACAACTTACCGACATCATGTGTCTCTAATACCATTTGCATTCCGCCCAGATCACTCCATAGCACGCCATTTCACCAGCGCATTTTCGCCACATCGTGCATCCCTGTTGGCCCTTTGCAGTTGTCGTTCACGGGTGGCTACAGTGTGCAGTCACCCCTCAGTTGGAGTGACTCTTTCACACATGTTGCTGTGTCCTCAAATAGTCGCTGAATTACGCGCCACGCTACCTATTGCATCTACTTGCCAACCCCACCAACCGTCACAAAAATGTGTTCGCCCCACCACCACCTGCTCCGTGGCATGGCACAGCATAGCACAGCATGGCACAGCATAGCACAACACATGCTGGCTGCTCAGCATGCCAAGTCCCCAAGCGGCGCACAACAGCCACCTGGTGGTATGTCATGCCTGAGGTTTGCCGCTTTTGTCGCCATTGAACACCCTGTCGCATGCAGCGTTGAAGCCCCGCATGGTGCACCGTTGCGCCAGATCCCGCCGCAGCAGCTGCAGCACCGGCTCTCTGAACGCTCCCAGTGCACGCTGGAGGGTCTGGCCGTGGCTTTCCTCCTCCTCCCACGGCAGAGGTTGGTCGCCCCTTAGCCTCTCAATGAGCTGCACAGGCGTGCGTGTTGTGAGGCACTGCTCTCATCACAGGCCGTGCTCTGTCACAGCGTGTAACTGCCACAGCGTGCAAGTGCCGTCAACAAATATGCGCACGGCGAAAGCCTTCCTCAAGCCAGCCTGATGCACAACGAGCGTACCCAAATGCATGGGTATGGTGCGTGTGTGCGATGACCGTGTGTGCGTTCCCTCCCTCTAGTCTGCGGCATGCACCCTGGGCATGTACCCTGTCATGTCATATGCATGTGCCATGACAGGCCCTGATATGCGACAGCAATGGCAGTGGAACTGTATGTGCACGTTGCTGCCTACCTGCTCATTACTCTGCTCTGATGTGAAGCTTGCTCAATGTCGACAGAGCAACGGGTAAAATTTTTTGGACAGCAGAGAGGGGTTGTGAGCGGCAGTGGACACGTACCCCATCAAATCCATATGACAGCATGTCAAAAGCAGGAGCGCCGGTGAGCAGCTCTATCGCAATGACGCCGAGAGCCCACGCGTCCAGTGCGGGAGAAACCTCCAGCAGCTCCCGCCGCGCATGGCATGCCTCTGCGACTTCCGGCGCAGCATAGGCCAGCGTGAAGCTCAGCGGCGCGTGCTCGCCGGTGCGCGCGACGCATCCAAAATCGATGATGGTCCAGCGGTTCTGCCGCGGCAGGAGGATTACGTTGGCAGGCTTGAGGTCGCGGTGCACGTAGCCGGCGTCATGCATGTCCGCCAGCCGCTTGGAGATGTTGGACAGCACCTTCACACATGCAGGCACGCTGTGAACAGGTATCGCACCCGGACGCTGTTTGCATGTCAGTTGCACACCTGTGCAAAAAGAGCATACATGGGAGTGGGAGTGGCTACAGGCAACGCGAGCATAACAGCTTGTCATCTTGGACCTGGAGAGGAGCCGCAAACATGAAGGCAGGTGGCAGGCAAGCGATCAATGCATGGATCCCACACAAGTTAATTGTTAGTTCAAGTTGGTTTACTGCCGACAAGCACCAATGAGGGCATGTGCACGATGCACCAGTGCGAGCGCAAATAGTAGCAGTGCGATCAGTCGCTCTGCGCAGCAACGGACTCGGGGGCAGGCTACACTAACAGCAACGGTGACACATGGACACGTGTATACATCGGATCAAAAGGGGCAGCTGCGGCCACACACCGCGATCGCCGTGAAGCGGTCGGGCTCGGCGCGCTCACTCCAGTCCTCCAGAGACTCCCCCTTCTCCATCACGATGCACGGCGGCAGCGGCCGCCCCCGGGCGTCCACCAGCCTTGCATCCCCAATGCCAACAGCAGCGTCCACCTGCGGCAGCAGCGGCGCGAGCACGCCGCACATCTGCGCCACACACCCGATGCCGGCCACCTGGCCGTCCGCCTTGGCCGCGATCTCCGGGGACACCATGGCACGGACGTGCGGGAAGCACGCAGCATACAGCGCGGCCTCTGTGGCGAAGGCTTGCGCGTCCAGGAAGAACTTGATGGCGTACTTGCAGCCATCCAGCGTGCCGTGCGCAAACTGCACCACCGCCTGCCCTGCAAATGCCACCAGCCTGTCATATGGCGTGTACAGTCACGTCGCGTGTACAGTCACCTCACGTGTACAGTCACCTCACGCCATACCAGGCACAGCGCGCATGCCACATCGCTGGCAACGCTGCAGCCGTGTTGGCCTGCAGAGCGTGGATAGCACGCAATAAACGCCGGGGCCTCACACACCGAAGCGCCTGCGCTGCGCACGCCTGTGTGCTGTGTGCTGTGCGCGCCTACTGCCGCCAATCAATCGACAGCTCCACCTCGAGCACTATGTGATGTATCAATCACTAGCAGCACTATGTGATTATCGAGCACTATGTGATCAACAGCTCCTATAGATTCCACCTCTAGTTGTGGATCCACATCTGTCTGCCTATGGCTCGCTTCAGGAGTCGGTGGCATGTTCGGCACGCAGCACGCAGCACATGTACACAGCACACAACGCGCAGCGCACGGCGGACCTCCACGGCGGCGGTGGCGGCTGCCCAACAGTTCAAGCTGCCCGAGGAACGGGTCATCCCGCGTGAAGCCGTCCAGCTGCCGCGCCAGTCGCCGCGCTCGCCTGTCCTTTACGGTCTCAGCGCGGGCCACCTGTTGCGGCAGAGCCGCGCTGTCCGGCTCCACCCGCGCATGCTGCGCATGCTGCCACTGGCACGGCTTGCTGTCACCTGCCTGATCAGGCACGGTGTCCTGCAGTACTGCCACATCTGGCCCCCGCATGCGTTTTCAAACCCGGAATGTACTTGACAGATGATGACCCTACGGACGGATACAAGCCAAACATCATGTGCGAGAGTGTGTGCTCGTCCACCCCACAGTGTGATGTAAACTGTGTGCATACTTGCTCTCAAGCTCCCCCCCGTCATGGGGGCCACGTGCTGATGACAACATGCTTTGAACTTCACAGTAGATGTCATCAGCGTTGTGCCTGAACTCAGTTCGAACAGGCGAATCAGTACAGCTGTTGGCTGTGACGCCAGGAGCAAGCAAAAGCAGTGGCACTGCTGGTCAGAATCGGCCGACACGGCAACGAATAGAAGCATGCATGCATGCATGCGCACCAACGGCCCCGCAACATCAACTGGTCGGAAGAACAGCTGCGCGTCATGGCCACTGCTGCCGTCCTGTCCCATGGACCGGGCCATTGGATTGCTGCCATCTTCGCCATCGCCAGCCGGATCTAGAGCCGGCGTACTAGTAGTAGTAGGAGTAGTCTCCACCTGCACATCCTCGCCCCGCAGCACCACCATGTTGCTGCAAGAGGCTGTCAAGGTCACCGTGTACGGGGGCACCACGACCGTGTTCCCTGGCTCGTACGTGATTGACGTGCTCAAGCACTTTGCGGTCGATGTCGCTCCGGGGCCGGTGAAGAGTGCCAAGTGCCGCGGCAGCGCATACTCGTAGTCTGGATTCAGCGAACTGGCAGGAATCACGTTTCGGAGGACAGTCGCATTCGTCACCCTAGCGCACTCCAGTTCGTACTGTGGTCTCCGTTCAGCCAGCTGTAGCCGCATGGTTGATGCCTGCACAATGTTGTACCATACGGTATGAGCATCTCTTTGAGATTCAGGAAGCAGCGACATGCAGTCATGGAAAACGACCATCAAAATACCTAATGCCACAGGCGTGTGTGCAGCCAGCAGTGCGGTGGCTGTGCCGCAACTTTGAATCGAATTGCATGTGGCTGCCAGTGCCACATGCCATGGCCTCGAGCTCGGGCATGAACGTGGCCCACTGATGCCGACTGATCGACTGAACGGCACCACTGGCAGTCGTCCAATACAATTTGTGAAATACAGGTTGCAGTGCAGTTGTGGATTGTGCACAAGCTGAATCTGCATCGCAAGATCTGTGAGCACGGCATGTGGGTGCACTCTGTACAGAGTCATGTGGGCCAGAGTTTGGTCCAGAGTCATGTGGGCCAGAGTCACGTGGGCCAGAGTGTGGTCCATCAGTTTACGGCACAGGCGCACCTGCTTGGGGCCCGTTGGCTGCCGGCTGCCGTTGACGCTGGTGAGCCGCGTGAACGGCCACCGGCCAGCGACCCAAAGCCAGGCAGCCACGGACGCGGCAGCCATGCATATTGGCACCACGACCAAAACAATGACCATCGCTGTGTAGAGGCCTTTGACACGGTTGCCGGTGATGCCGTCGGGAGGTTCTCGGAGTGAAGCCAGCAGTTCTGGGGACCACTCTTCTGTCGTGATTGTGTCGGTGGGGATCAGGTTGCGGGGGAAGATTGGGTTGGATGGCTGGTCCCATGAAGGGGGAGGGAGCACAAATGGCGCCCATGTGTCCGGCGTCTGCAGGGCGGGCCAGGCCTGCATGCCGGTACGCTTGTTGCTGTGGCCCAGGAATACTGATTTGTGACAGTTGTGGCAGACTCACAGTGCACATTCTGCCACAACAGTTGATTGCTGTCACGACTGCTGGCGCCGTACGAAATGGACACCATCACGGGTGGCAGCACACGGTTGTGTTACACAGTGATAGAGCTAGGACCCAGCAGCCGAGGCAACAGACCAGTCAACATGCAAACAGACAACACACGGTTGTGTCGATGGCGTGGGGCGCTGTCATTTCAAACCCGTGGGCAAAGCTTCAGCTTGCAACCAATGCATGGACTCTGCACACTCACGTGCTGTAGCTGATGTCTCGTACGCAATTGTGTAAACAGTCTTACGGAGAGGACTCCTAAAACACCGGCTGCCAGGCGTCTGCCGTGATGGGACCCGCCTCTAGCAGGCAGCGCACTGGCCGCGCTGTGATCCTCACCGAAAGGAAACGACGCGCCGTACACAGGTGCTGTGTGCACACGTGGAATCATGAGGATGCGCCAACCCACGCCTCAAATCGGCAGCAACGCAGCCATCAAGGCCTTGCTGTGTCATACTGATGTACACATGATGTGGGTGGGGGTGTGAGTATGGGTGTGGGGGTGGGTGTGGGGGTGGGGGTGTGGGGGAGTGCGCACAGGTGTGTTTGCGTTCGTGCCAGCGCTAGTTTGAACGCATTCGTTCTGGCATTTGTTCGTGCGGAGAGTAGCCTTGGTGCTTGCGGTGGCCTGTCTGTCTGTTTGCGTGTTGCCTGGTCCTGGTCTGTCGCCTCGGCGCTGCTGGGTCCCAGATCTATCACTGTGTAACACATGATGTACACATGTCTACAGCCAACTGCGAGACAGGCCTCCAGGAAAGGGCGCCGCACCTGCCGCATGCTCGAGAGCCACGTGCTGTTTGACTCGTGCAGGCGCTGCCTCATCAGCGCTTCCGGGTCCAGGTACGGGAAACCCGCCTGCGGGCCCGCGGGCGGTTCCGAGGACCGCTGACGCACGCGAGCCCGCTGCTGCACCGACCCCGGATTGCATCCAGGCATTGTGACGTTGACCCCTGTGCGCTGGTACATGCAATCGCTCCGGACGCCGTCTGGAATCATGTACTCGGACCAGAAAGGCGCCTGAGCCTGTACAACAATAACGTCTATGCTAGCCTGAGTCTCCTTGGCTTCATCCTCGTCATCCGCGTTGTACTCTACCTGGGCGCCAGCGTACGGTTCGAGTATAAAGTCGTAGTCGTTGGTTGTTGTGCTGACGACGGCGCGGTGGCCAAGGGTGACGTTGCCGAGGGAGTTGCGGAAGAACTGAACGATGCCACCGTACGACACGTCGACGAGCTCTGCCCGCAGCTGCATGTTAAGAAAGGTGCTGTTGCGGACGTGGGCGACACTCTCGTGCTTGATAGCCAGCGGCGCGAGGTCGCCCGCCCAGTCTGTGAAGACACACCCTGCAGCAGCAATCCTGACGTCACAGGTCGACCCGAGTCCCGGTGTGCGAGGCTCCGCTGGCCTGCCCCTCACACATCTATGGTATACACTATGGACAAGATGTACACGCCTAGGCCGCATCAGACTATAGTACATGCAGGTGAGCATTCGAGGTAATAATCATGACCACTGAGACAAAGATGCTTTAAATTTGGACTGTGGTCAGCAGGCACCTACTAGCATGCATGCGGTGGGGTTTCTTGCCATGGACAGTTGAGCAGGCACATGGATCGGAAAGAGGGTGCAAGATATTGTAGGCTGTACCTCGCATGCATCTGCAGCACATATAGGGATGCTGATCATTTAAGTTTGCTCGGGGCTGCACCGGCGATGTACACAGAGCAGTTGCTGTGCTCGATGGTGACGGCCGTTGCCGCCGCGGGGGCGTGTGCCTGAAAGACGGCGTTTGTGACGTAGGTGTCGCTCTGCTCAACGCCGGCAAGGTCCAACGCGTTGTTCAGCGCGCCGGCGGATATGAAGGCGAGACCGGGAACGCGGCCGAGGGTTCGCTTCAGGTAGAGGTTGTCGATCCACACCGACCCCCGGTTGATCATGAGCCAGGGAGCGTCCAGCAGCAGCAGGCACTGGCCCCGCATCAGCGGCAGCAGCGTCGCTTCGTCAGCTGCGTCCAAGCTCAGAACTGTCCTCGGTTCGCTCTCGCTGCAGTGCCCCTGCGGCAGCGACTCACCGGCTATGCTGCAGTTGCAACTTGGTCTCGATGATGGTAATGCATGTGCCAGCCACCGGCATGCCACAGCACTGGCAGATCTGGGCGCCATGTACAAACCGCACATGTGTAGCCAGTGTTAGATATGGTTCCATGCTGTAAATTCCCTGCTTTACGGTTGTTCCCTCGGCGCTGTTGAGGCCTTGATGTATCACGTGCAGTGTAGCACAAATGTGTAAGTTACGCATTGTAACCACAACGCGACACTGATTGCTGTCATTCCTTGTTGTAAAGCTTCAAGGTGCAGAACTTGAAATAGGAATTTGTGGCCAATCGCAAGCTTAGCAGGGCAGGGCAACAGCGTATTGCCAAGTGGTGATGATCATGATAATGAGGCCATTGCAAGTGATGATCATGATAATCGCACCCGGATAGATTGGAGGTCGCCCGAGGCATACAGCAGCGCAAACAGTTGCGACTGCGTCCCTTCGATTCCCGGGTTTTCTGGTACCGCCAGCTGCCGCAGGTCCATGTGGCTGCGAATCTCAACGTGCTGCGCGCCAGCGAGCACAGCATCCTGAAGTTCTTGCGCGGTGAAGACAACAGTGGGAGCAATGCTGCCAGGGGCCGCGTCTGCGGGCGGTGGCGGTGGCGGTGGCAGTGGGGGCGATGTTGGGGCTTCCTGGGACATGCTGCTGCTGACAGCGGTCAAGCTGTGCACGCTGGGAAGCCACAGAGGATGCTGCGTGCTGCGGCTGTGGGTGCACGCATCGCGCCCCGCTGACGGCCTCGCATGTGGTTGTCCACAGACACGCCAAGTGAGATCAGCAACAGAGTCAACAAGTGCGGCCTGGTGGTCATTTAGCACCGCGATCTGGATGTCGTGGAATCTTGGAGCGTTTTTGTGGCTGGCGGCGCTGTCGAGGACCTAGGGTTGTCCCGCCTGCACAGGAACTTCCTTATATCATTTAAGTTATATGACATTGTGCCAGTGCACCTGTCTGCCCGACATGGCTCCTGGGTACCGCAGCAACGGTAGTTGCAATTGCTAACAGAGTTTCTGCTATAGCTAGGTCGGACTGCACATCCTGCGATGTATACGTCCAGAATAACATAATATATTATATACTGTTGCATCGAGGGGCTCCGATCCAGTGCACCAAGCGAACGTACAACAAGAGTCTAGACTGACATGCTACCCAGCAGATGCGAGCCGGCCAGGCGATCACCTGGCACGAACTGCGCACCCGTGAGTCGTACTACCCTGGACATGGTCTTTCTGATCACAAACCCGTTTCCTTTCACTGTCACTGCACTGAACTCCCGCAAGGAGTTCTCAATCCAGCGAGCCTTTGCTCGCTTGTTGAACGGCCCAGCCAACGACACTGCCAGCGTGTTGAGGTACTGCATGGCCTGCGACCCTAGTCTGCCATGTGTCTCGTGCACAACCGGCACCACCTTGTACGATCCCTGCACACTCTCTCTGTACTTGTTGAGTTTGAACTGTTCACGTACGGCGGCCGCGTGCCCCTTTGCATAATATATAATCACATCGACCAGAGGCACGCCCATCGGCCACACCCCCTACGTCAAGGACTACTGCAACCGCCGCGCGATAACCGCATGTGCGAAGATTGATTGCCTCCTCTCTCTCCCCCTGCCTGCCCAGGATAAGTTCCTGCTGCTCCGCGGCTCTGTGCAGCTTGCCCTCACCCACCTGGTCCGCGTCGTCGTGTGGGACTCGGTCAAAGACGCGGTGCAGCAGCTGCAAGACAGGGTGATCGAGGCGGCGCGGGAGACCATGAACCACCTGCAGATGCCCGCCGTCGCCGAGGAGCAACTCCGCCTGCCGCTACGCCATGGCGGATTTGGTCTCATGGACGTCACGGAGCAGGAGGCAGATGCAGCCTATCTGTCCAGCGCCGCGCTGGCGCATGACGCCATGCGCAATGGCCCCCCCGACTTTCGCCCATTCGCCGACGGCGACGTTGCCAAAGGCCTACAAGAAAAATGGACAGCGCTGCGTGCGGCGATGCCGCCGGAGGCGGACTGGGGCCCAGAGGGGCTCGACAACGTCTTCATCGCCACTGGCCTTCCCGGTATGAGCAGAAAAGTGACCAGGGCAGTAGCGCAGACACGGCACGACGCGCTGCTGCAACAGCTGGGCAGCACCCCTGGTGGTGCAAAAGACCATGCGCGCATGCGCAGCTGCGCCTGTCGTGTTGCCTCACTGTTCCTGGATTCCCTCCCAACCAACCGCATGCTGACTCTGAATGATGGGGATTTTGTGCATGGGATGCGGTTCACGGGCGGCCTTTCCCCCCTGCCGCCATTAGATGGGGAAGTTATATGTGATTGCAATGCCCGGGTGAAGCCCGGCGACGTAGATCATGCCATGACATGTCGACACAATGCCAACTGCTTGACATTGCGCCACAACATTGCCATTACGGCTTGGCGCCGTCGAGTAGGAGCGGCAGGGGTGTCCACATCAATTGAGCCTGTGATGCGCAGCCTAGACAGACGCTACAGGGACGACAGTAGGGGGAACATCCTAGCAAATGGTCCGGACGTAGATGTGTATATATGTGCTAGATGTCAGCTTCATCCACCCATCTGGGGTGGCTGTGGTGGGGAAAGCATTGGGGGCAAAGGGGCACGCGGCCGCCGTACGCGAACAGTTGAAACTCAACAAGTACAAAGAGAGTGTGCAGGGATCGTACAACGTGGTGCCGGTTGTGCACTAGACATATCGCAGACTAGGGTCGCGTGCCATGCAGTACCTCAACACGCTGGAAGTGTGGGGGGGGGGGGGGGGGGCTCGCTGGATTGAGAATTCCTTGCGGGAGTTCAGTGCGGCGACAGTGAAGGAAACGGGTTTGTGATCAGAATGACCATGTCCAGGGTAGCACGGCTCACGGGTGCGCAGGTCGTGCCAGGTGATCGCCTGGCCGGCTCGCATCTGCTGGGTAGCATGTGAGTCTAGAACCTAGTTGTGCATTCGCTTGGTGCACTGGATCGGAGCCCCTCGATGTAAGAGTGCATAATGTATATGCAGCACCACTATGCACTGGCTTAAACATACAACGCCAGGATTCCATGTTCATGTTCAAGTTCTTGGTGTCAGGCAGATGTATACATGAATAGTAGCTTCTGCACGAAGACTGTCGGGAAAATGTTGAACCAGAAGGCACTGGTTAACCACGTTGCAATGGTCCTAGACGAAAACGACAGATACATAGATCTTTCAGAAGTCTGCTCAAGTGTAATGACGGTAGGATGTGCACAGAACTTATGCATGCCAGTATGCGCGCATATGGTGGCCACCAGTCCATGTCTTCGAATGCTGCAAACAGTTTTGCTGGTTTTTCTCTTTTTTTGCGGAGTTTGATGAGAAACGGTACAGGGTCCAGGTGAGTTTGAATCCGTGGCTGCAAACGTGTGTGCACGCTATGTCGCAGAAAACCCATGCGCATTGCAAGCCGACGCATTGCAAGCCGGCGCGTACGTTGATATCATGATAGTTATGCGTAAAGGCTTATGCATCAATTGAAACACGCGCTGCACGCTTGCAATTGCAGGGCTGGCAGCGCTGCCTCGAAGTACTACGACTCGGAGCTGACTCGAGTGAGCAGCTGCAGAAGCCGATTGCATGCTCTGGGTTGCCGCGTTGAAATCACGCGTGCACGCGGCCTCCCAACAGCGGGAGCTCTCACCGGGAGTCGATCACCATGGCCAGCGGCGACGCAATGATAGGATTGCGCGCAACGCCATGTCACTGCATACTTGCCAGAGCTCGCTTGGGCTTGCCAGCGGACGGGTCGCAGCGCGCAGACCATGGCATGTGGAACTCTTTCTGCTTAACTGGCATGATATCTGGTAAGCGGAGTCATGGGTTGCCACGTTGAAATCACGCGTGCACGCGGCCTCCCAACAGCGGGAGCTCTCACCGGGAGTCGATCACCATGGCCAGCGGCGACGCAAGTTAAGATTGCGCGAAACGCCATGTCACTGCATACTTGCCAGCGCTCGCTTGGGCTTGCCAGCGGACTGGTCGCAGCGCGCAGACCATGGCATGTGGAACTCTTTCTGCTTGACTGGCATGATATCTGGTAAGCGGATTCATGCAAGCCACGGCACTGATCTGGCATATCATAATCATGGTGTCGAGAGCGCTTGCAGTATATACGTAGCGATCGAGAATTCTGTGTCGGGTATCGAGATACGGACCGAAAGAGGCAGACGCACAATTCTGGATTCTTCAGAGCCCGCGAAATAAAAAAACCTTCATTGCTATACAATTGCCCCAGGCTACACTAGCCGGTGAGGTGCTGCGCCAGCGCTCCGATTCATCCGCCCGCCAGCAACAGCTCTGCGCGATGCTGAGCAAGCTCACACGACCTCTACCTTCATGCCAACCAGTGCCGGCTGCCAACCAGTGCTGGCTGAAGACGCGTCTTAGCAAAAAAACTCGTCTTGAAGACGCGACTTTTAGAAAATCTTCTGCAGACGGTGCAGACAGTGACATGGCCACCTGCGGCCAGCACCGCTAGCCACAGGCATTGACGCGCTAGCCGCGGGCCCGCGCGCAGAGCTCTGTGCGCAGCAACAACACATTGCTCAGCAAGCACAAACACCTTATACATTACTTAGCGTACATTCCTGCGAGCGTAACTGGTCTGCCTGTGACCATGTCGTGAGCCGAAAGCGCAACAAGCTAGATGCTGATTGTGCAGAGAAGTGAGATACGTTACAGATGCAAGCTCCACAAGGTGGTAGAACACAGAGGCACGATTCATGGCAATGCACCAAAAATCAATCACCATGGCCAAGCGCCGTGCAGAGCAGTTGGTCTATGTGTCCCAGGATTTGCGCACAGTTTACCGTATCAAAATTTGGACCTGAATCAGTAGTATTTTGACTGCATATCGTGCGCAGCGCTGAACATGCTGGCGATAGTGATGATAGTGGTGAGTCCTCTGATAGTGAGCTCGAGCATGATCCCGAGGAGGACGCGAAAGAGGCTGACACTGCCTGAAATGTGATACTATGTGCACTGAAATCCCCACGCCTACTCTGTGTGTTGCTGGCTGGTGCAAGCTGTGTCATGGAGCCTGCTGATTGGAACATCCCCGTAACCACGTGAAAATGTGCACAATTTTGCAATCGTCTTCAGGCGGGTGACCGTCTTTGAATACCGTTTTCGCACAAACGGACTGCAGACGAAAAGACGATTTGGTCAGCGCTTATGCCAATCTCTCGCGTCTCCGTAGACCCTGTGCTATAGACCTCTCCATGCCAGCACAGCTGTCCGCCTTCGCCAGGTGCCCGCATAAATACCGTACTATGTGGAATGAATCGAAAGGTCACACAGGTCACACAGGCCACACGCTTGACTATTAGCGCTCGCTTCAGCGCGCATAGACGGCGTTGATGAGCATCTTCTCAGTAACAGCGCTCGGCAGCTTGGCCGACAAGGCTGGGAAGATAGATAGCGTGGATCACAATGCGACGCCATCATGTGTCTGATAGGAATCACGCTGCGTCCAGCTCACTCCATAGCAAGCCGTTTCAACAAAAAATTTTGCGACGCTGTGCGTGCACGTTCGCCCCTTGCTGACCTCGTTCAGGGGTGTCAGCCTACCATTACGCTGTCAGTCTACCATCACTCTGTCTGTCTACAATCGCTACACCAGTCCACAGTCACTCTGTCTACAATCACTCGGTAACACATGTTGCATGTGTTTTTGCCCAGGTAGCTGCTGAACTACTTGCCACGCTCCCAATATATCTGCTTCCCGGCCCTTGCGCCACAAACATGCGGAAGAGGCGTATGTCGCCACCATCGCCCCCTGCCCGCTACGACAGCACAGCCACCGCACATGGCGCCTGCTCGGCATGCCCAGTCACAAAGGGCACATAACAGCGCATTGTCGTCGAGTTGGGTGTCATGCTGCAAGCTTCCCGCTTTTGCCGCCATTGAACACTCTGTCGCATGCGGCATTGAAGCAATGCATGGAGCACCGCTGGGCCGGCTCCCGCCGCAAGAGCTGTAGCACAGGCTCTCTGAACACCCCCAGTGCATGCCGTAGCTTCGGGCCGCGGCCTTCATCCTCCTCCCACGGTAGAGGCTGTTTGCCCCGAAGTCTCTCAATCAGCTGCACAGGAATGAATTTTTTAATGCTGACTCAGCATCGGGTCCCCTCACAGGACACTGTACAGTTTGTCAAGCCACTACCATCAATACATGGCTGCGCCGGTTGTCGTGCTGCGTACTTGATAGCCTCAAGTGTAATGTTCAGGGAATGTGTACTGGTTTTGTGTGTGCTCTCGTAGGTTGTGCTCTATCACAACCACACCTTCATGTATGGGTATGCGATGTTTTTGTATTAAGAACCAGAAACGCGCCCAGCCCAGGGAGTGATACTTCTTCTGGCATATAGAACGACGCACATGCGTGTCACTGGACTCTTTAAGCACACTGTTTGGCTCATGACAGCGTGCGATGCCGAAATTGTTCTCTCCATCCAGTCTAAGGCATGCTCTCTCCATCCAGTCTAAGGCATGTACCCTGGGTGTACATGTGCCTTGGCAGGTCCTGATATGCAACGTTGCAACGTGAACGGCAATGGCGTGTGAGTGGCACTGAACGCGAAAGGCGCTGGGTACTCCGCACTGATGTGAAGCTTGATCACGCCTGGCAACAGAGCAATGACAACAATTGGTTCGACAGCAAAGATGGCTTTTGAGCGGCAGTGGACACGTACCCCATCAAATCCATATGACAGCATGTCAAAAGCAGGAGCGCCGGTGAGCAGCTCTATCGCAATGACGCCGAGAGCCCACGCGTCCAGTGCGGGAGAAACCTCCAGCAGCTCCCGCCGCGCATGGCATGCCTCTGCGACTTCCGGCGCAGCATAGGCCAGCGTGAAGCTCAGCGGCGCGTGCTCGCCGGTGCGCGCGACGCAGCCAAAATCGATGATGGTCCAGCGGTTCTGCCGCGGCAGGAGGATTACGTTGGCGGGCTTGAGGTCGCGGTGCACGTAGCCGGCGTCATGCATGTCGGCCAGCCGCTTGGAGATGTTGGACAGCACCTTCACAGATGCAGGCACGCTGTGAACAGGTATCGCACCCGGACGCTGTTTGCATGTCAGTTGCACACCTGTGCAAAACGATCATACATGGGAGTGGGTGTGGCTACAGGCAAACCGAGCAGAACAGCCTGTCACCTTGGACTGAGAGGAGCACGCCGCTGCCAGTGGCAACGGCCACGCCGTGGGGCACCTCACTTTTGAGGTGTGGCCTACATGCCATGGCAGGAGGGTTTTTCCCCCACAATTGGGCCGTGCTCTTGAATCCATTGTGTCACATGATATTATTGATGGTTTCCCCCGGAAGACCTGCCCCCCGGGAGTAGGGGAAAAGGCTTGCAACTGAAAAGGGACAATCAGTAATGTGTGCAGCACTGGTAGATGGAGACTGATATCCAGTCACTGTCGTGTGTCCAAAGCAGTTGCTCGTAGGATACGTTTGACGTCAATGAGTAACATCTTCCGTAAAGACGATGGACTCGGCACGCGGTCGACGTGGTGTCAGGGCAATTCCCGGTCAACGAAAGTACGCGGCCGACGCGCGGGGAGGGTAGTTCCGCTTAACAGCCTGGGGGTGCACGGAGGCAGGCGGCAGGTTATTCAGGCTGAGGCGGTCAATCAACGACGCTTCACCTGGGCGAATTGCTGATTTTATAATTACCGGCAAGCACCAATGAGAGGATGTGCAAGTACGCGGGACAACGCAGACGGTAGCAGTGCGATCAGACGGCCGCTGTACCAATGCAGGCAGGCTTCACTAATAGCAGCGTTGACGCATGGACATGGGGAATCAATACAGGGCAGCAATACTATTAGTAAAGGGACACAAATACAGGGAAAGAAATGCAGGGCATCAAAGGGGGCAATTGCGGCCACACACCGCGACAGCTGTGAAGCGGTCGGGCTCGGCGCGCTCACTCCAGTCCTCCAGAGACTCCCCCTTCTCCATCACAATGCACGGCGGCAGCGGCCGCCCCCGGACGTCCACCAGCCTTGCATCCCCGATGCTGATGGCGGCATCCACCTGCGGCAGCAGAGGCGCGAGCACGCCGCACATCTGGGACACACACCCGATGCCGGCCACCTGGCCGTCCGCCTTGGCCGCGATCTCCGGGGACACCATGGCACGGACGTGCGGGAAGCATGCAGCATACAGCGCGGCCTCTGTGGCGAAGGCTTGCGCGTCCAGGAAGAACTTGATGGCGTACTTGCAGCCATCCAGCGTGCCGTGCGCAAATTGCACCACCGCCTGCCCTGCAAGTGCCACCAGCCTGTCCTGAACTGTACAGTCCTGAAATGTACAGTCACCTCATAACAGGCACAGCGCGCACGTCACGTTGCTGGCAAAGCGCTGGAGCTATGTCAGCAACCAGAGCTTGATTACCAATGCATTCCACCTCTGTCTGCATGCGGCTCGCTTCAGGATTCGGAGGCATGCTCAGCACGCAGCACGCAGCACACCTCCACGGCGGCGGTGGCGGCGGCCCAACAGCTCGAGCTGCCCGAGGAATGCGTCGTCCCGCGTGAAGCCGTCCAGCTGCCGCGCCAGCCGCTGCGCAATTCTGTCCTTTGCTGTCTCAGCGCAGGCCACTCGCTGCGGCCGCGCCGCGGCGTCCGGATCCACCCGCGCATGCTGCCACTGACAGGGCTTGCTGTCGCTCGCCTGACGCACAGTGTCCTGCATTACTGCCACATCTGGGGTGCGTATGTGGTGTCAAACCCGGAATCCACTTGATCGACAGATGATGACATTCAGGACGGACACAATCCAAACCACATGTGCAAGGTTTGCCGACTGTGTGTGATCGACCGCCCCACAGTGTCATGCAACGCATGCGCATGCTTCCTCCGCTTCCCCCGCCGGTGCTGCTGACAACATGCTCCGCATCTCACAGCACAAGTCGTCAGCTCTGTGCATGATCAGGCGAATCAGTATAGCTGTTGGCTGTGCCGCCAGCAGCCACAAACATCAGTGGTACTGCCGGTCGGACCCGTCCGATACGGCAATGAATGGGAGCATGCGCATGAATGCATGCATGAATGCATGCATGCGCACCACCGGCACTGCAGCGTCAACTGGTGGGAAAAACAGCCGCGTGTTACTTCCGCAATCCTCTCCCATTGCATCGCTGCCACCTTCGCCACAGCTACTATCTGCCGGATCTACAGCCGGCCTAATCTCCACATCCTCGCCCCGCAGCACCACCATGTTGCTGCATGACGCTGTCATGGTCACCGTGTACGGGGGCACCACGACTGTGTTCCCCGGCTCGTACGCGATTGAGGTGCTCAAGCACTTTGCGGTCGATGTCGCTCCGGGGCCGGTGAAGAGTGCCAAGTGCCGCGGCAGCGCATACTCGTAGTCTGGATTCAGCGAACTGGCAGGAATCACGTTTCGGAGGACAGTCGCTTTCGTCACCCCAGCGCACTCCAGTTCGAATGCTGTTCTCTGTTCAGCCAGCTGCAGCTGCGTGCTTGAGGCCTGCACAACATTATTATGGTATGTACACAATGGTATACGACGGTACACGAGCACCTCTCTGATCAAGAGATTCAGGAAGCAGCGACATGCAGTTGTGGAACATAGTGTATCGAAATATCAAATGCCACAGGCGTGGGTGCAGCCAGTTGTGCGTTGCCTGTGCCGCAGTTGCACGTGGTTGCCAGTGCCACATAACATGTCCTCGGGCATGAACGTGGCTCACTCATCGTCTGAATGGCTCAAGTTATCAAATACAATTTGCAGTACAGGTGTGGACTGTCCACAAGCTGATTCTGCGGTGCTTTCTGTGAGCATGGCTGTGGCAGAATGTGCACTGTGAGTCTACGATGTTCGCCCGCAGCAACATGCAACGTCACAGCCTGCCATTCAGCCAGTCAAACACAACTGTTACAGCTTCACATATTGTACACTACTTAAGCTGTATGGATCTCACCTGTGGCAGAATGTGCACTGTGAGTCTACGATGTTCGCCCGCAGCAACATGCAACGTCACAGCCTGCACTTCGCACACAGCACAATCAATGTCCTAGGTATCAATGCCAACTCACAGCAGTATGCAAACAAAGTCCAAGAGACACGTACCTGCCATTCAGCCAGTCAAACACAACGACTGGTGAACTGGCAGTCAGTCCTATATGTGACAGCGAACTTGCTGATCACCATGCAAATCTATGCATCAACATCCTACTCCCGCAGTCTCATGCATGCATTGCTGCACTGCACCTGCGGCCACACCAACGACTAGCTTGCACTCAGTTGCCTAAAGCCTAGATCTGCCACACACCCCCTCAAGCACTGTCGCTTGGTGGTGGCTTCAAATATCCAGCAATTGCATTGGTCAGCATAGGCCCGGACAATGCCTTTGTCAGCATGTCAGCCTTCTGCTCCTCAGTAGACACAAATTCCACCGACACCTCACCACGCAAGTACCTGTTCCTAATGAAATGGTACTGCACATCAATGTGCTTGGACCTGCCAGCTACTCCAGCAGTCCTCTGCTTCATCAGCTGAAGCGCACTCTGGTTGTCACAGTACAATGGCATGCACTGAACCTTACCGTAGACATCACTCAGCAGCTTCCTCACCCACAGTGCTTCCTTCACAGCCATTGCTGCTGAGATGTACTCCGCTTCACTCGTAGACGTCGCCACCACCGTCTGCAGCTTGGATGCCCACAGAATCGGCCCTCCGTTCATCGTCATCAGCATCCCTGAAGTGCTCTTCCGACCATCAAGCTCTCCTGCCAGGTCTGCATCTGAGTAGAGCCGCATCACCGCCTCTCTTGGCATGCCCAGCTCCTTGAAGTCCGCCTCAGTGTATGCCCGCACCCCCTGCTCTCCACGTGGAGGACTGTACTGGTACATCAGCCCCCAGTCCCAGGTCCCTCGCACGTATCTAAGCACACGTTTCATTGCCGCGAAATGCACATCTGTGGGGCTCGACATGAATCGACTCAGCACCCCCACAGGATATGCGAGATCTGGCCGTGTGTGAGTGGAGAGGTACAGCAGTGCACCCACCGATTCTGAGTAGCCCGCCTTGCGCTGGTCATCATCCGTCAGTGGCGAGCCAGACGTCTTCTGCAGTTTGTGTCTTTCCTCCATCGGCGTCGCCTTGGGCTTGCAGTCCCACATGCCTGCCTTCTCCAGCATGCGCTTGGCGTACTGCCCCTGACTCAGCATCACCCCCTGGCCCTTCACTTCTGCCACCTCCTGCCCCAGAAAGTAGCTCAGCTCGCCCAGGTCTTTCACTTCAAAGTGCTTGCTGAGGTCCGCAACTGCCTTGTCATCTTCCCCCTCAGCTGCCAGGATGGCAGCATCGTCGACATGGACCAGGAAATACACCCTGTCGCGTCCAGTCCCTCGAATGAACAAGCACGGATCATGCTCTGACTCCGTGTACTTGTCGCTGATCATCGCCTTTGTCAGCTCTTCATTCCAGGCTCGCGGCGCCTGCTTCAGCCCATACAGAGCTTTCCGCAGCCTCCACACCTTGTTGCCTTGCCGCAGCTCGGGCGGCGGGCGCACGTACACCACCTCCTTCAGGTCCGCATGCAGAAACGCTGTCTTCACGTCCACCTGCCGCAGCTTCAGCTTGGGATCTGCCGCTTTCAGAGCCAGCATCAGCCTGAAGGTTGCGCTCTGGGCCGTCGGCGCGAACAGATCGCCGTACTCCCCCTCCTGCTGAAGGTTGCCCATTGCGACGAGCCGGTACTTGTGCCTCACAAGGTTGCCTTTTTCATCAAACTTCAGATCGCACACCCCCTTCGACGGGAGCGCCTTCTGACCGGGCGGCAGATCACATTCCTCGATCACGCCCTTGTCCCTGAGTGAGCCATACTCTTCATCTTTGGCACTCACCCAGACCTCCCTGTCTGGTCGCTTCATCGCCTCCTGATACGACTTCGGTGCGACCAGCAGGTCTTCATCACTTGCAGTCTGCACCCCCTCAGCCACAAACAGCTGAGCCTGGTACGGCAGATTCGGCGGATTTCTGGCACGCGCCAGGTAGCGCCTCTGGCCACCTGCCCCAGCGGCCCCTCCGCCTCCATCATCATGCATGGGCTCATCCTGCCCATCGTCACCGGAACCATCATCAGGGTTCCCCTCAGCATCAGCACCGGCCCCCGGGTCCTCACCCTGGCCGTCCCATGCTGCATCTGAATCATCGTCACTCAGTGACCACTCATCACTGTCCTCCAGAGTCACGTGGTCTGCGTCCTCATCACCTGCTTCGTCATCAAACAGGATGAGTTCATCGTACTCTGTCTCCGGCAGCGCCTCTTCTGGCTCTCTGGGCTGCTGCAGCTTCTCGTCCTCACGGAACGAGACATCCGCACTGTCCGACAGCTTCCACACACCCTTCGCTTTGTGCATCACTGTCCAGGCCTTCATGTGTCTGGGGTAGCCGACGAAGATCACGTCTCTGCTGACATCGTCCAGCTTGCTGCGCAGCTCTGACGGAATGTGCTCCGTCGCCTTGCTCCCGAACACCCTCAGGTGTGACACATCTGGCACCTTCTCCCAGAACAGCTCATGCGGAGTCTTGTTCTGGCCTTCTGTCGGCACCAGGTTGCGAGTATATGCTGCCGTGTCCATTGCTTGTGGCCAAAGCCGCTTCGGCAGACCCGCATCCTTCAGCATCGCACGCGTCCTCTCAGACAGCGTTCGGTTGATCCGCTCTGCTCTGCCGTTCTGCTGCGGTCTTCTTGCCACACTGTGCTGCATGATGATGCCCCGCTTGCTGCACCACCACTTCAGCTCGCCCTTGAACTCAGTGCCGTTGTCCGAGCGAATAATTTTCACCCACATTACAGGCTTCTGCGGTGTCTGCAGCTGCCTCTCCCACTCTTTCAGGCGCGTCACCAATGCTTCTGCGACCTGATCCTTTGTGCGCACACAGATGACTTCAGCATAGCGGCTGTAGTCGTCCAGCAGCGTCACTGCATATCTCTCTCCTTTCAGCCCCGGCACCCGGATCTCCATCATATCCGTGTGCACAAGCTGTAGCGGCGCCTCTGCCTCTGAGTCTGAGCGGGGGTAGTGTGCCCGCGGCTGCTTCGCCAGAGGACAAATCTCACATGCCTTGGCATCATCGGCTGGCCACTTCACCTCGCCCATGCCGGTCACCACCTTCTCGGCGCGTCGCAGATTCTGCATGCCCACATGGCTGTAGCGTCTGTGCCACAGCTCCGCCTGCTTGGCCACGTACGCGTGGGCTGGATGACGATTGGCTGACGTTTCTGGTACCATGTGACAGTTCATATAGTACAGCCCGTCCCGCAGTGTTCCCGTCAGCACCACATCTTCATCGGAATCACGAACTGTCAGCTGACCTCGTCTGCCTTCCCATGAACCGTTGACGGAGTTCACGTAGCCACCTGACAGCAGATTCATGTCCATGCTCGGCACGCATAGCACATGCTTCAGCGTCACAGTTGACCCATTTTCCATCTCCAGCAACGCCTTGCCCGCGCATGCCACCACGTGCTCTTCCTTCCCGGCTAGAGTCACAATGTCAACCGGCGTGTCCTCCTTGTCGTGGACCAAGCTCAGGTCACTCACAAAGTTGTGAGTCGCGCCTGTGTCGAACACTAGCATGTCCGGCCTATCTGCACGGACCGTTACAGTCGCCGCTGCGACTCTTGCATCTGCCCTGACCGACAGTGCTTTTCCGGGCTGAGAACTCTCCTTACCACCTGCCCCTTCACGCTGCTGATCCCGGAACCACTTCATTTCCCGACCCGCAGACATGTCATCTTTCCTCTTTCTGCATGCTCGCCATCTGTGGCCATCCTTACCACAGTAGTGGCATGGCCCCTGCGTCGGAGCCCGCGCCGCGGCCGCATGCCCTGTTAACTTTCGCTCCGGCAGAAATGTTACGAGATCCTTGAAGGTATCGCAGATGACCTCCAATGACGCTCCACGCCGCACATCCGCGCCCAGTTGTGGCCCAACCACACTTCCCAATGTCGGTCTTATGCCCTTGACAAACTGACTGACAAGAAGAGTTTCCTGACCCTGCATGCCCGCGTCCTCGAAGTCCTCGCGGAGCATCAAGACCTCATCAATGTACTTTTGGACACTCTTATCTCCTTGTCGCAGGTCGTTTGCTTTCTGCAACAGGGCGTGTCTGCGCATGTATTGGTTCCCTTCATGCTCATGATGCAGCGCCTGCCACGCCGCCATCGTTGTTTGCGCGCCCTGAACCGTTCTCAACAACGCTTCTTTCAGACCGAACTTAATGACCGCCCTAGCCTTCCTGTCCTCGGCTACCCCGGCGTCATCATCCTCAGCTGGCTCCTCGGTCAGCCATCTTTCCCACCCCTTCATGGTGAGGGCTGCCTCCATGTGGGCGAACCACTGACGGAAGTTACCGTCCCGCCCCAACTGCTGGATCCGACCCACGCCACTGCCAAATCCGACATCCCCCATATTGCCACCCAGTTACGGCCTGGCCACGCAAACAGTTACGTATTGCGTCGGGATTTGTTGCCCAGTTACGGCACAACTACGGAATTTGTCTGCAGCGGGTTCACACTCTCGTGACGGGCCCCATAACCTGTGGCAGAATGTGCACTGTGAGTCTACGATGTTCGCCCGCAGCAACATGCAACGTCACAGCCTGCCATTCAGCCAGTCAAACACAACTGTTACAGCTTCACATATTGTACACTACTTAAGCTGTATGGATCTCACCTGTGGCAGAATGTGCACTGTGAGTCTACGATGTTCGCCCGCAGCAACATGCAACGTCACAGCCTGCACTTCGCACACAGCACAATCAATGTCCTAGGTATCAATGCCAACTCACAGCAGTATGCAAACAAAGTCCAAGAGACACGTACCTGCCATTCAGCCAGTCAAACACAACGACTGGTGAACTGGCAGTCAGTCCTATATGTGACAGCGAACTTGCTGATCACCATGCAAATCTATGCATCAACATCCTACTCCCGCAGTCTCATGCATGCATTGCTGCACTGCACCTGCGGCCACACCAACGACTAGCTTGCACTCAGTTGCCTAAAGCCTAGATCTGCCACAATGGCACATGGGTACACTCTACACAGAGTCATGTCGGCTAGAGCGTGGTCCATCAAAAACAGGCGCACCTGCTTGGGTACCGCCTGCTGGCTGCTGCCGTGAACTCTGCCGAGCCGCGAGAATGGCCACCGGCCAGAGAGCCACAGCCAGGCAGCCACGGACGCGGCAGCCATGCATATCGGCACCATGACCAGAACAATGACCATCGCTGTGTAGATACCTTTCACGCTGTCGCCGTTGTTGGCGATGTCCTCGAACTTGGGAGTTGCTCGGAGTAAAGCCAGCAGTTCTGGGGACCACTCTTCTGATACGATTGTGTTGGTGGGGGTCAGGTCAATCGGTAGAGGGAAAATTGGATTGGAAGGCCGGTCACGTGAAGGGGGAGGGAGCACGAATGGCGCCCATGTGTCAGGCGTCTGCAGAGTGGGCCAGACCTGCGTGCCGGTACGCTGTGTTACCAGGATTATTTCGAATTAGAATGCTGATTTTTGGCAGATCATTGCTGCCGCGACTGCCCAGACCGAAGGTGCACCATCACATATGGCAGCACAGGGCCAGTGTCAGTCGCGGTGGCATGTGCCACTGTCATCATGATTGGAACTGCCTGCTGGAAAATGCTTCATGAGCAGCAGCTTGCATCTGGATGGGCCTGTGTATACTAGCATGCAGATGTTGCGTTGGACGATGTGTAACTTATTTCTGCACTTGTTTGAAGCAGTGCTATGTGCACGGACAGGACTGTTGAAACACAGCCTGTTGAAACGCAGCCTGCGCATGCCAGGCGACTGCCGGGGACAGACGACTAATGTTCTGCGCACTGGCCCCATTGTGAATCTCAATGAAAGCAATCGCCGTCACACTACTAGTATACTATAGCTATGTAGTTCTGCGTGGAAACAATCGATGCTGCTTGGAAACGATGGAACAGATGGCAAATCTCGAATCGGCAGCAACGCAACGGCTGAAGCTTGCTGCACGCACACAAGCAACTCTGAGGCAGGGCGCAGCACCTGCCGCATGCTCGAGAGCCACGTGCTGTTTGAATCGTGCAGGCGCTGCCTCATCAGCGCTTCCGGGTCCAGGTACGGGAAACCCGCCTGCGGGCCCGCGGGCGGTTCCGAGGACCGCTGACGCATGCGAGCCCGCTGCTGCACCGACCCCGGATTGCATCCAGGCATTGTGACGTTGACCCCTGTGCGCTGGTACATGCAATCGCTCTGGAGGCCGTCTGTGATCATGTACTCAGACCAGAAAGGCGCCTCAACCTGTACCACGACAACGACTATGCTTGCCTGAGTCTCCTTGGCTTCGTCCTCGTCATCCGCGTAGTACTCTACCTGGGCGCCAGCGTACGGTTCGAGGAAAAAGTCGTAGTCGTTGGTTGTTGTGCTTACGACGGCGCGGTGGCCAAGTGTGACATTGCGGAGGGAGTTTCGGAAGAACTGAACGATGCCACCGTACGACACATCGACGAGCTCCACCTGCAGCTGCATATTGAGAAAGGCGCTGTTGCGGACGTGGGCGACACTCTCGTGCTTGACTGCCAATGGCGCGAGGACACCGGCCCAGTCTGTGAAGATGCAGCCTGCAGCAGACATCCTAGGCCTTATTTGAGAGCAATCCTTATTCGAGGGTCGGCTGCCCAGCACCTCACATGTGAAAGTGTTTGTGCAACTCGTGCGCATGTGACTCAGGCTGTGGAGAACATGTGCACGTCTATATATAGGCCGCATCAGACGTCTAGATCTCAGTACTGTACTATCCATAGGTACCAGGAGCACCTACGCATGAGCAGTCGAGCTAGTTCATGAGCTCATGATGTCATGAACATGACCACTGAAACATATATGGCTTGGGCTGCGCTCATGAGGAGGCACCGACACGTGCTCTTGTGGTGGCTCTTATGTTGGCTCTTGTTTAAATCGTGGCCACAAGCGGAAACGGTGCACTGTTGGCACGGCCCGCTCCTATCTTGGCGCATGCAGCCGTAAACGCCAGCGGAGCTGCTGCTAGTACTGCCCCTTGTCTGGCCCCCCCTACATAAGCACGACCCCCTGCCAGTGGACAGATGTGCATGGACAAGGTACCACTGCATGGTCGCACTGAGGATGCATCTGACAGGGCGTGCATGCATCTGAAGCAGCTTCAGCTGGCTGCATATCATAGGTATACCCAGCTGCATACATCTTAAATGTTAATTTATTGAATGACATGCTTCAAGATGGGGCCACACCAGCGATGTACAAAGAGCAGTTGCTGTGCTCGATGGTGACAGCCGTTGCCGGCGCAGGGGCGTGTGCCTGGAAAATGGTGTTTGTGACGTAGGTATCGCTCTGCTCCACACCGGCAAGGTCCAACGCGTTGTTCAGCGCGGCGGCGGATATGAAGGCGAGACCGGGGACACGGAAGCCGGCGGCAGTTCGCTTCAGGTAGAGGTTGTCGATCCACACCGACCCCCGGTTGACCATGAGCCAGGGGGCATCCAGCAGCAGCAGGCACTGGCCCCGCATCAGCGGCAGCAGCGTCGCTTCGTCAGCTGCGTCCAAGCTCAGAACTGTCCTCGGTTTGCTCTCGCTGCAGTGCCCCTGCGGCAGTGACTGACCAACTGAGCTACAGTCGCAAACCTACCTAGCTGTGTGCTCTACCACCTTGTGGAGCATACCTCTGTAACATATCTCACCAATCTACAGTCGCAAACCGGGCTTGACAATGATGGTGCCTGATCATCATAATGCATGTGCCGGCCACGCTACACTGGCAGCATCGGGCGTTGTCACGCACAAGCGGTGTTACCGCGACGTAATAAATTATCACTGTCATTGTTTGTGGCAACGTGAAGAGTCATGACTGAGTGCACTGATGGCCGTGAAGTAGGAATTGTTAGCCAAGCTCAGCCGGGCGTCGCAGTTGCAACAGATAATGACACCATTGCAAGTGATGATCATGATAATATCACGGTGATCATGATGATCGCACCCGGATGGATTGGAGGTCGCCCGAGGCATACAGCAGCGCAAACAGTTGCGACTGCGTCCCTTCGATTGCCGGGTTTTCTGGTACCGCCAGCTGCCGCAGGTCCATGTGGCTGCGAATCTCAACGTGTTGCGCACCGGCCAGCACGGCATTCTGAAGGTCTTGCGCGGTGAACACAACAGTCGGAGTAATACTGCCGGGGGCCACGTCGGCGGGCGGTGGTGGTATTGGAGCTTGCTGGGACATGCTGCTGCTGACAGCGGTCAAGCTGTGCTCGCTGGGCAGCCGCAGAGGCCGCTGCGTGCTGCGGTTGTGGGTGTTCGCTTCGCGCCCCACCAGCGGCCTAGCATGTGGTTGTCTGTCCCGAAGACACTCCAGGTGAAATCAGCGATACAGTTAACAAGTGCGGCCTGGTGCCAGTGGTCGTGTGGCACCGCGATCTGGATGTTGTAGAATTTTGAAACGTTCTCGTGGCTGGTGGCGCTGTCGAGGTCCAGGGGTCGCGCCTGAATGAGAACTTCAGCATATGATATCATGCACCTGTCTGCAGGTCTGGCATGCCAGACAGTTCCTGAGACAGCAGGAACGACACTGCTATGGCTTGAATGGACAAACCGGGCATCACGCCAAATCCAAACGATTTCAGGATTCCAATCATTCCATGCATCCATATGGACCGTTACATCGAGGGGCTCCGATCCAGTGCACCACGCGAACGTACAAGTAGATTCTAGTCTCACATGCTACCCAGCAGATGTGAGCCGGCCAGGCGATCACCTGGCACAAACTGCGCACCCGTGAGCCGTGCTACC
>UNSF01000163.1:110000-155681 GCA_900538255.1 Ulva mutabilis
TTTCATAGACGTCTCGTCGAATTTGTTCCCACACCGGGCGTTCAGCTCGCGGCCGGCGGGCGAGTTCCAAAAGGACTCTGGATCCTCGAAAACCTCCTTGCGGTGACTCAAGATGGCTGGCAGCATATCTGGCTTGCAGACGAGGTCCACAAAGGTGCCCTCATTCCCGAAGTAAAATGCGCTACGCTTGGGGGAGACATGACCTCCCGGGCCACGCTTGAATCGGGGGTTGTTGCAACCCGGCCGCTGGCAGACCTCATCCGCATGGACCGCGTGTGAGTCACCCGGGATGTCCGGGAAGAGTTCCCAGCAAGCGTCACAGATGTGCCGCTCACAGTCATGGCTATCTTCAACAGCGAGCGCACAGCAGAGCATGTGGTACGATTGGGGAACAGGTTTCCCTCTGGTAACAGCAGGAAATGCACCATCTGGCAGAATGAGTCCATGGCCGAATTCGTGATACGATGCTCTGATGCCAGCCTTGCCAGCCACACAGCAACCTCACGTACCTTGACCGAATGCCCGGCCACGATGGAATGTGCCAGGCGGAAGTTGAGATAGGCACCGGTGTCTCGCCTGGGCGCCTTCACGGGCTCCTCCTCCTCCTCCTCCTCCTCGTCTGGTTGTTCATCATCTGGCTCCAGGGCGTCATGCCATTCCTCCCCATCTTCGTCGCCGAGCTGATCAAGCCCATCGTACTGGGGGTCTACCTCGACGGGAAGCGCAGCCGCAGCGATGAGGTGTACCTGCAACTTATTGCTGGATTGCATATGTTGAAGGAGCGGTATGCGCGGCTGACACCATCATGCGATATACACATGTGCACAGTGACAGGGCAGTATCAGCTTACCGGTGCCTGTGGGATTGCGGGTCTCCGACCGGGACGAGGTAATCGTGTGGATCTGATTCCGGTGGAGGGAGGGGTACTGGTGGAGGGAGGGGTGCTGGTGGTGGTGGCAGGGGTGCTGGTGGAGCGAGGGGTGATGGTGGAGGCGGGGGATCTTGGGGCATGGGTCCCCCGATATCTCGCGGGTCTTGTGTAGTGCCCGCGAGCTCTCTTGCTCCAATGCCGTCCAGGATCGCATCAGCACTTGCCTCGCGAGGGAAGCGCAAGCCATCATCAACTACCGCACAGTGATTGAGCAGAGGCGAATCAACGGACCGTGCAGCAGCTGATCTCCACGCCGCAGCCCGCTTAGGACAAGCAGTGACTCTAAAATGGCGCTCCGCATGAGCGACATTATTGAAAAAACCTAGACAGTGATCACACTTGAACAAAGACCTAGAGTCTTTGGTTTCCGTAGGCACACGGCGCATCCCATACTGGGCGAAGTCATCATCGATCTCTTGAGCCCTGCGACGGACCTTCTTATTGGGCTCGCCTGCCATCGTGTCACGACTGGTGGGATGAAGTTAAAGCCTATATAAAGGTTGATGACGGGTCCGCGCAAGCTATGTCGGAGCGCATCCGGAAAGCCACCGGGCAGCAGAGCGTCACGCACTGCACACCACTTCCTGTAGACACACCCCGACTTGACGGGGGTGGTCGAAACGACACCCTCTGCCCACACCCGCGTGTGAACGCTTCCTTTGAGGGTGGAGCATGTACAGTCTTCTACGCCCAGTCTTCTATCATGCCTATTGATATATCTCGCATAACTAAGTTTTGTTCGACTCGATTTTGCCAGGGTCTACCGTCGTCGCCACAGGAGTACGTTGTGCAAGATGGGCCAGCCGACGGACGAGACCACGATCATGCTGCAGTACGATATCGTCTACTATCAAATTGCGTATTGTGTGAATTCTGCTGCCCTTATTATACGACTGGGCCCCAACAGCCGGCCCGCGGTAACGCCAAGTAACAACTGCACGGCTTGTCAACTAGCCGGCGCTTGTTGCAGTGCCGGCGATGCTCCACCGTTTGAATGGAAGTCTGCTTATTCTAACACACCATGGGGGAGGGCTGTGGCAGACACTATCTTTTCGGCGTGTGGTGCGAAGCGGCCCTTCAGCAGCGCGACGCTGCGGGTGACAAGCAGGCCTAATCCCACATATTACATCGAATTACAGTATGCTGACTTCAATTCGCTTATGGATGTCGCTATGTCAACTGCCGCAGCGGCTGTGGGGAAGCAGGCGGTATGGTTACCGCCCTTCACCTGCACGCTGGCCCAGGAGCAATCCCCGGTGCTCACTGCCACCGCAACCGCTGTTTCTAAGGACACTGTGCGTATGATATCAACCGTGAGTGGGCGGAAGGCGTCTGTGTCGCCATGGGTTACGTGGAAGCCACGATTCCTGCGGTCGACCGACAAGATACAGAGCATCTTGAAGGACATCCCAGAAGGTATGAAGGCGTCGCTGGATCGCTGTAATGATGCGAAGATTGTAAAAGACCTCTTCGTGAAGTTCGTGAGGGCAAGCAAGCCAGGGGCCATCATGCTACAGTCGGTTGTTGAGGCGTTCGACATGTTGGCTGAGACGGTGCGCTTGCCCTCCTCCCGCACGTACGCTGCAACGAACCGACAATCACCGTGCTGTCTATGTTCCTAAACGTGCACGCCGCACGTCCAGCTGATACAGCCGTTTTCCTGCCACCGAATCCCATCCGGACATTGCGTCAGTATCTCGATCGGCCGGATGAAGTGACTACCACAGCTCGGTTTTGCTGATGCAGTGGTCGATGTACTTTTTCCAGCGCACTGGTCTCGCAGATGTGGAGTGGTATTAACATCGAGCACGGGGGCTAGCGGTCCAGGTCATTCTGTTCTGCCATGCATCCCATTCGGCGGTTGCATTGCCATGCCACGATCGTCGTTTCAGATGGTAGGCACGACAGCGGCTGTGTGTGGTGCAGCTTCATGTGTCACAGGTGAGCCTGGTGGCGTCCGGCGGGTCGTGGTCGATTGGGTACAATCGACCATCGTGGCGTCCGGGGTGTCTTGGTCGATTGTAGCCGTGCAGGGCCCACATAATGTGTTCGTGCTTGATGCGAGTCACCATAGATGCATTGCCCCAGAACATGGTGTGCATGTTCCGCAGGACCACAAAGACTTCTTTGCCGGCTCCACCATGTCAGCCGCTGAACAGCAGGGTGCAAGGAACGCCATCGAGCTCTGCCGGAATCTATCCAAAGCCTGGACGAGCATGTGGAAGGTAGCTGCAAAGGAGCATGGTATTACGTACGCGCCGTCTATCTCACCTGTCGTGCGGGGCAACTGTTCGGAGCCATGCTTGTATTGATTATGGGTCCGACGCAGGTATGCTGATGTGCGCAAACGTGCATCAAGTGTTAACAGCGCCATAGATAAGGAGTACGGTATCAGCACTGGGCAAGAGATGCCTCCTACCCGCCTCGAAGCTAAGCTGTTGAGGGCCTTCACTACAAAGTTGGTATGCTGCCCGTGCAGTGTGCTACGATTGGCTGGTACTTGGGGTATGCGTGTAGAGTGTCAAAGCGTGTACAATGGACGTTGCTGAATCTGATTACCTATGCAAGCCGCAGTAAGCCGTAGCGATGTCCTGCTTGCTGCTTTGCGCGGCTCTGTGCCTAGACACGTCAATGTATGTGACCTGCAGGTCCCGAATCCAGATGATCCAACTGCAGCCCCCCGCACGTGCGAAGAGTGGGCCATGGATGGGATTTATGCGGTTCCTGCTGACCTGTTGGAAGATTCAGAACAGAGACCTGTGAAGCGCAAGGCATTGAAGAAGGCGCCGCAGGTGGCAGGACAGACTGCAGCCGAGGCCGCAGAAGATGTGGCTGAGTCACCCGCGAAAGCATCCGAAACGTCACAGGATGTGGATGAGGCTGATCAGGCACGCTTCCATCCATTTGCTAGTATCGCACGCTGAAGTTGCCAATACACTGAACCTGACAGGTAAGTGGCTGGTACAGTGTCGTGCGCCTACAGGTTGTATGCATTCAGGTCGAACACCAATTCACTTGTAGCGTTGCCAACCCAGTGTCATGTGTAGGGAAAGGCCGTCCGCCGCAAGCTGAATGTTACCGACGATGTTGAGCAGAGCCAAGCTGTGGCAAACAGCCTGTCAGCTCCCGCATGTTCGACAGCCGTACAGGCCTCAATTACCAGGCCCTCACACCAAGCTGCAGTTTATCCAGCCCCAACAGTACGTCCTGACTTACTTTTGTGGCTGCTTTTGATACTCCTCCACCTGTACCCAAGCCTGCCATCCACCACCACCTGCCAGGTCAGACCGGAATACAGCGGACAATATCCAACATCAACAGCACGTTGCTGTACAGGCCACATGGGCGCGTGCCTCAAAACTGCAGGACACAGTGACTAAGCTGAAGAACTTGCTCGGACCTGCAGCTGACGGGCCCCCTGAAACATCAGGGCCATACGCCGGGATATGGCAAAAGCTACTCGCTACTCAGGTAAGATCCCTCTCGCAACATGTACCTTGCATCTGTGTTGGGATCTGGTCTGTTGTGATGTGAATCACAATTACTGTGGTGTACAAGTCATCGGGAACAGGTGCAAGCTAGTACAGTCGCCTCACACACATTATCTTGCAGGAAGAGTTAGCCAACCTTGAACGCGAGATTGCGGCAGCGCTGGAAGAGGCTATGAAGTAGAAGTCCTGGAGCCATTGCGGCGCACACAAGGCCTGCAGGCTTGCTTTCAGCCACCAACGGCAGCAGTGTTGACGTCGCAGCATTGGCGTGGCCGTGAACAGCATGTTAGGAGAGCAGATGAGGGTTATGTGCAGCAAGGGGGCAGGGGGCAGGGGGCAGGGGTAGGGTAGGGGGGGGATGGCTAAGGCAAGGGGCATGTGAGAGGCCGTGCAGCGGTCTGCAGCGGTCCTCGTGGCTCCATGGGGGCTATGTGGTCGATTGGGCACGATCGACCAAAGTGGCGCCCGGGGTGCCTTGGTCGAATGGGCACGATCGACCAAAGTGGCGCCCGGGGTACTGCAGTCGATTGGGCCCAATCGACCAAAGTGGCGCCCGGGGTGCTGCGGTCGATTGGGCACGATCGACCAAAGTGGCGCCCGGGGTGCTGCGGTCGATTGGGCACGATCGACCAAAGTGGCGCCCGGGGTGCTGCGGTCGATTGGGCACGATCGACCAAAGTGGCGCCCGGGGTGCTGCGGTCGATTGGGCACGATCGACCAAAGTGGCGCCCGGGGTGCCTTGGTCGATTGGGCACGATCGACCAAAGTGGCGCCCGGGGTACTGCAGTCGATTGGGCCCAATCGACCAAAGTGGCGCCCGGGGTGCCTTGGTCGATTGGGCACGATCGACCAAAGTGGCGCCCGGGGTGCTGCGGTCGATTGGGCCTCCAGGCCTTTCTTGCATTTAGGATGTCCCTAAGCTGACCTCGTCCCCTAGGACTCCGTAAGGATTCATGCATGCCTGACTTAGAGTCCTCAATCGTAGATGTAACAAATCTGAGTGATGCCCTGGTGACGTCACACTCCATCATCGGGATGTCCCATGACTGTTCCGTGACATCCCTGTTATGCAACCTGTGTCCCCCAAGGATCCTCAGCCCATCTGGCACAGGTCCCGCAGCTGTCCTTACTCTGTCCCTCGTCAACTCCACGTCCTCTCGGACAGTCCTCATACCGTCCTCTAGCAGTCGCTCCACTGTCCTTTCAGAGTCCCTATGGTGCCCTTCCGGCGTCCTGTAAGGATGTCCCGAAAGTGCTGGCACCATAGTTATAGTGTAGCGTAACCTTCGGTAGTCATCGACCTTCGTTGCGTCGAGAGCCAGCTTAGACCCAGTACATCGCGTGCAGTTCAAGCACGCCGTCATGCACGGCTGAGAATTCCCACTTGCAATTGCACGAGGGTACGCGTGCTTCAGAGTCGTTGTGGACGCGCCCCATGGTGCCTAGAACCTAGAGGAAGCAAACAGCGCCTTGTGCGCATAGCGAACACGGAGGCTGCGTATGAGTCCGGTGGAAGCTATGCAAGGCAGAGTGGTTGCATGGAACTTGCCTTGCAATTGGCATGCGACACTGCATGCATACATGCAGTCGTCGCGGTGTCGCGCGGGGGCAACGCGCGCGATCGAGCCCCTCATTTGAGCCAACGCCTCCACACCGTCAGACAGGAGCTGTGTGGGATTGATTCCTCGTGTCTGTGTGTACGCTCAGGTCTAAACGCTCAGGTAGTCCGAGACCAGAATGGGTGGCGAAGTCCGATCTCTGCGCATGCTCACAGGATTTGTCGCAGGGAGTGAAGGCAACCTCTTGATTGATTTTTGCGGACTTTATGTACTCAGCATTAGCTCAACGATATGATGGCAGTCTGTCTTTGAGTCATGGTTAGACGGCGTCCTGTGCGACGGGTTGTGTGATATAGCAGGAGCTGCCCGCTTTGGCAACAGATCGGACGTCTTACAACATACCGAACACGGGTAAACAGCTATACGGCAAATCATATGGGAGGCGGCTTGGAGCTCAAGTATAGGCGCCTGAACAAGTGAGGTAAGCTTCAAGTGCTTCTTTGCCTTTCCAGTGATTGCTCATGTTGCAGCCAGCACGCGAACCATTTAGCATGATGAGGAGCTCTACAATTACATGATAAAATGTATCAGCCTGGTGAATCTTCGGAAACCCGGTGGAACATCGCGACGCATCGGTCATCTATGATCGGCAAATTAACACACTGGTTCCCGTCATCCAGAATCTTACCCATCTAACAATGTCACGTCCAAATATCAACTGTAATCCTACTGCGCGTTTTTGCGGATGCTATGCAGCACATGCGTTCTGTCGTTTTGTGCCAAGCGTCCGGTGGTGCAAGTCACATGGCGCACATCGCAAGCAGAAATCATTAGCTGTACAGGCGCGCTGGAGTCGCGAAATATTCAGTTTATGTCATATTTATCTCCTGGCTACTCTGTTGTCGCAACCTCGACAAGAATCCCTGTCATTTGCCCTGTACTGGTCAGCGGGTGGAGTGCAACAACGACTGAGCCCTGAACTGCTAACTCGCTTAGCTAGCGGTGAGTCCAGATCATCAATCCAAAGACGCTCAAATTTATTGCCCAACCTCTATGGACGCGTTAGATGTCGGGCGGGTGTGACCGTTCCGAGAGTCGAGGCTGTAAGCAACGGGATTTGCAGTACCCCCCAAGCAGGCGTGCGCTAGTCGCGTCCGCCTGAATTCCTGAACCAAGGACTTACACAAATGTATTGTGCATTGCGCGTGTTCGGTCGCGCGACGTCACGTCACCCGTGACAATGCAGCACGGTATCTTCGCCAATCGCATGCTAGCTAACATACATGCCGTAAACAATCAGTAAGAAAGAGGGTACAGCTGCATGCTTCAGCTGTGGGAGTCTGCACAAGCAGTCGATGACTGGGGGCTCCGGCACGCTCTGCGCCGCGAGGCAACACCGAGTCGTACGTTACGGCACGGGCTCCCGGGGCTCCGCACAAGACGCGGTCAGTCTAAAGCTAGACAAAATATAGGTGCTGTTGTGGCAGATGCTGCATTCGCAGGCTCGCATTTCGCACGCATATCCATCTCCACTTCACACAGTGGCTGCGAACAGCGTGTAGTCATCCAGTGTTGACAGGCTAAATAAACGACCAACAGCCTGAATAGCGCAGCCTAGCATTTCAGCTCTCTGTCCATGATGCTTGCATTGCCTTCTCCAACTACTCCCCGAGCATGCAGGCATTTGAGAACGGACTGGGGTCAGCACCAGGTCCCCGGGCTCTTATGGGCAGGTCATCCACAGACATAGCTCCTGGCAGGCACCACCACAGCGGCAGCAGGCTCGGAAGCACCTCTGGTGGTATCGTCCATACGATAGAGTCCAGGCGCATCTTGGAGTATGCCACACTTGCACAGCCGAGTGGCTCCCCACTCAAGCCACCCCCCCCTCCCCCACCACCACCCCCGCAGACGCCAGCGATTGCTCCAGCAGATGTCACCCGTGTCAGATCTGCGGCCGCTCTACAGGCTGCTCTGCAGGCGGGAGCACAGGACATCGAGGTCCGCGCACACATCAACCTCGATGAGGTGGCCCTCATGACCATCCCGGAGCCCATGCGCGGCCTGTTCGATAACAGCAGTACAACCGACCGCATGGTTTCTGCTGTTGTGGACAATCCAACTCGGTCAATACGAGTGCGCCTTCACTGCTCTCTCTGCAGTTCAGTGTATTTAGCATCGTTGATGCTTCACAGTCCAGCACCTGCCCTGCTGCCGGGCGGTCCTGACTCACTGCCTCTGGCAGCATTTGTGCAACATGTACGCTGACAAACCTTACCAAATCGAGGCAATAGCCACACATGGCAGCCACAGATGTAGAGCAGCTCACAGCTGTGTTACCACTGGCCTGAAGCCCAGCCCTGGCTGTGTCTGTGCTCATGTGTGTGTGTGTGTGTGTTCATGTCACCCTGCCAGTAGTCCTGCATGACTCCCGAACAGCGTAAGCACACCGTGCCTGATAGGCTTGCAAGAATGGCCACACAAACACAGCAGAGCTACACACCGTGATGATGCGGCATAGCTGCCCGCTTGCTGCCCTGCACACTTGTTGCTGCTGTTGGGGTCCCGCTGTGGCCCTGCTGCTGCTCAGTACCTCTGTCCACAGTCGTGGGCATACAAGACTGCTGCGAATTGGGCTGTCCTTGTCTGGAGAGACTAGACTCAGGGGTGCTGTCTGCCTTGGCCCCAATGAAATCCCATAGTCTGAGGGTCTGTTGCTGAGGGAACGAGCGGACAAGACCACGGCTGGCCAGTGCAGGCCTCTGCGTTGCTGTCGAGCTGGTCCTTGCACTCACACTCGCGGCGTCAGTGTTGTGTGTATGGGGTGTATATACTCCGCAACGCCACCACCGGCGTCACTGTCATTTACCACACACCACAAGTCCACAACGAGCCCGGCATGCCCATGCACCTGCTCTCTTTCCTCGCACAAAGCAACATCAAGCAGCTTGTGCTTTGTTGCTATATGTTGCACCGCGGTCCAGCCACTTTGGCCGTGTGCCTGCAAGGACACACTGGCATGGCATGGTCCCTTCACCGGTTGCCTCGCTCGACAGGCCGTTGAGTGGGCCGAGGCAGAGCCGGTGTCTGCACAGCCAGGAAAGGAAAGGCACGATCGATGTGACACCACGACTGTGCGTTGTGGACACGGCGGTGTCTGCTCCCGACCTGCCTACTGCTTGCGCTCGCGACATTGCATCCCCCATCATGGTAGTGTTGACTTCCCTGTGTATTGACCAAGGTCACAATTCCAGACATGCACACTTGGGGGCAACATGGGGCATGCACTGTCAGGAGGTGTGGGCATCTGCATGTGGCTGGCAGCTGCAGATTGACAGGCAGCAGAATTTGCAGCTAAAAGCAGCCGTACATTGCCCTGCTTCCCACAGCCCTACCCTCCACAGCAGCCCACAACATGGCCGTATCCTACTGCTAGTTGTAGTGTACAATGGGTTGCTGTGTGAAGGATTGAAGGTTGTGCAAACGTGCAAGCTGTTGTGCAAACGTGCATGCCACCAATGTGTACAACCAGCTCTCCAGCTATCTGCTCTGAAGGGCTCTGCCGAGGGCCCAGGGCCCAGGAGCGCTCTGCCTAGGGCCAAGAGCATTGGCTTGCTTGACTCAGTTGACCCCATGCACACAGTTCATGCATTGGGCAGGCAGCAACGTACAGGGGACCAGCACTAAGCAGTAAGGGCTGAGAGCCTGGCTTATCTTGGCTCTCAACCAGTCTGACATGATCTTACTCAATACATCATCAATCTGTCTATGTTTTATCTGCAGCCCGCTTTGAAATGGTGTTACCCAAGACGCCTCTCAGCCTCTTGCATGGCTGCTCCTCTTACAGGATGTTCAGTCTGATCCATGGCATGGATCATGGAGATAAGCCTCAGCACCGAGTCACTTGTACATGCATGTATAACTGGCACACTGGATGGTTTGCAGCTTCAGTGTACTGCATCATCTGTATGGTGATGGCTACGGGACGGTGGGTCTGTGGGGAGGGTGGGAAGGGTGTGGATTGACAGAAGTGCTTGGCTGTGAGCAACTGTGAAGCATTGTACAGTCATTGCCAATGAGACACCATGTGCTTGTTCTTCAGCCCTGTGCCACACTATGGGTCTGTGATAGGTGGAAGGGGATTGGAGGTGAGTCCAACCCAGGCATTGAAAGCAGGCATGCATGTGATGGCTATTCTCCAGTGGGTGGATCAGGCGTCTTGGCTGCAGCCTGCCATGCACCCACGCAGCAGGAATGATCAAGTCTTAGAATTGCTGCAGCGAGCGCTCTCGAAGCGCTTCCAGTGCTTCACGTGCGGCCTAGAACTGCTGCCTAGAAATGCAGCTGCAGAGAGCACTGTTGCAGTGGCTACCAGGACTGCTCGTTCGCTTTCTTGCCACGCATCCAGCATGCAAGCTATGACAAGCAGGGCTGCACTCACCTGTTGACTACTCGGGGTCAATGTGCAGCTTGACACTAACCTCTGCCTCGCGTGGAGTCGGGCGAATCATCTGTGCACAAATGCTGTCTGTCTTCAACCGCAGGGCATTTTACGAGTTCGACCGTCAAACACACAGCCCCAAATCCGGTGCCGGCCAAGCAGCTTAGCCGGTGCCATTCCTCGGCCGGTTTGTCATGTGACGAGACAGCCACACACAACGCACGCGCGGGTGGGTAGCTTCCCCAGTCAACGGATAGTGTAATGTGCGCGTAACGGACTGTTCTTTGCTGAAGCAGAACCCACGATGGTCGCTCTCGGGCTCGTTGCGAGGCAGCCTAGACCTGTGCGGAGCTCCGGCCAAGCGCAGCGCTCTAGTGCCTCTGCGAGCGGAGGGTGCCGAGAAGGTCCAGCTGTGCCGATCAATTGGCTGATCGGGCCTGACTCAGCAGCGTGACTTAAACTTAGTCAGGCGATGCAGCGGCACCAGTAGTCATGCGCACGCCTCTGGCAATTGCACCACGACGAAGCACGTGCAAGCTATGCTGCAGCCAACTTGCAGCGGCATCCAGCAATTAACGAATGTTATGATGTGGTTGGTCACGATTGCGTGATTGTGGGAAACGTGCGCGCTGGCAGCGTCAGCACAGAGCCAGGCCTGGTTGACCGGGAGCCTGTGGCTTGCAGTGGGCACGGGCCAGCAGCGGGCCGGCGCGCCATGGCCATGCGCGGGCAAAATCCCTTGCCAGTCGCAGCTGCGGCTGGAAATGTCGCAGCGACGTGATAGCGGATGCCGCTGTTGGCTATGCACAGCCATGTGCATGCATACGTACACTCGGCGTCGCGCTGCAGACCGTGTGAATCCACACGCCTGCACCCCAGCCAGCCCGAGCTCCGGTTCGACGGGCCACTGGCATGCAGCCCTTGGTTATCCAAACCCGCGCAGGGAATTTTGGCAACAGTCTGTTAAATTTCGTGAAGTCGAGCATCATCGTGTTCTGATAAGAGGACGTCCGAGGCAGTCAAGAATAGGCGGTGTGTGCAGGGTAACTGTGCTGAGGCACCTCCAGCCACGTTCGGAGGCAGCATGCTTCAGGAACCCCTGAAGCCACGTCAATGCGTCCTCACCAGCCGGAGGTCAGGCTTTCGGGTCTTCGCCGAAAAGTTGTGGGTAGACAATCTCATGCTGATATGGGATGTGCCTGCCAATAAGTCTCAGACGGAAGAGCCTCCTGGCTTGGCTGTTCTGGACATAAACACACCAACTGAGAGCGGTCAGCCGCATGAGCGGGCAGTATACCTAACAAACGTGACATTTCAAGGGCCCAGCACTCCGGAAATTCGACCGCTCAGAGTCTGGCAGGCCTCGGCTGTCATGCTGCAAGGTGTGTGTGTATGCTCAACAAACTTGGGAGGCTTGCTCTGTGCATGCCAATAATGAGGATGTGGCTGAAAGCAGCACCTCTGAAGCTTGGGCACTGCATGCACTTCAATGCCACTGTCAGCCACTGCATGCTGAGTACACTGCATGCAATGTCCTGCAGCTGCACTGCCTTCATGCACAGATAGACCCAGGTCCATCTGCGCAGCAGCAGTGCTGCCCCAGTTGTATCAGATGCCACCTCTGCAAACTTTGTTGCTCGTTCCACAGGCTGTCATCAATGTGCAACCATGGACTCAGTTTCACCCCCATGTGAAGAGCACCCAACAACTGCTCCCATGGTGTATGTAATGTGAGCAAGCACAGCATGTTAGTTTGGAAGCAGTATTACTGTGATCCTGGCAATCTGTGACATATCTCTCAATCTGTGAGGTCTGCGTGCTGCAAGCTGGCCACAGGGCAGCTTGCCATGTGGCCCTGTGCCTCAACACTGCACTGCCTGTTTCCCAAGTATGCAGCCTGCCCTGTTCCCATCTTTCCCATCAAGTAGTCAACACTGTAGTGAGCAGCCCTGGGGCTTGCTGGCACTTCCTGAGTTTACAGTTTTTTTTATTCCCTGCAGTGGGAACACCTGCTAGCTCACCATATCAGCTGAGAGCTGCACCCCTGCTAGCTTGGCTGAGTGCCTGGGTGCAGTGGCCCAGCAGCATTAGCCCATTTAGCTGTCGTGCCCCTGCCACACTGCCCCTGCCCCACGGGCCCACACCACAACATGGGTCACCACACTGTTGATGGACAGAAAGGCTCTCTGCACGACTCTCACCCACGCACCTCCATAAAAACCACTCCGCAAAGCATATCCATGGCTGAGGCCTCAACAAAGGCAGACACCTGCGTGTCCACATGCTCACACACCACCGTGAGCATCGCTCAAGCAAGACTGCCTGCTGGCGGCGCGCATGCATGTGCTCGCAGGCCGTCCTCTGATCAGGAACACCCATGATGCAGCACCGCACGGCGCACTCTGTCCGGGACACACGTTCCGGTGCACGCGTTTCGTGGCACACGGTTCGGTTCGGCACACTTTCCGGGCCACACATTCCGGGCCACAAATTCCGGGACACATGTTCCAGGGTACAACCGCATGCTGTATGCAGACTGCACATTCTCGCAAATCACCGGCAGCCGCTCTCCGGTGCTGCTGTTCGACCGGTGTTCTGCAGCTCTTCACCGCAGCGCATTCCGGCACTGCCGCATCGCCGACGCCCTCGTCGACATCTCTTTCGCGTCGGCCGTCAGCTGGCGCAGCGTCACGCTCACCAACACCACCGCCGATGGCGGCGGCACCCCCGCTGACAGCCTCGTGGGGACCACATACTTTGACGATGTCACCTACGCCACAGACCCCGCCGGCGCGCCGGACCCGGACGACGGCGGCAGCGCGGTTGTCATGCCGGTCGTGATCGGCGACGCGGATTACATCGTTGAGTACGGCATGTTTGACGATGACATGCCGTTCTGGGAGGTTCCGGGCGGCGATGGTGGAGCGGGTGAGGAGGTTGGGGACGCAGGAGGGGCTAGCCTGCAGCGGCATCGGGGGTGGGGCAGCGCGGCGGCGGACGTGGGGTTATACGCACGCTGGCGCCGGCTCGCTGAGGTCGGCGAGGTGGGTGCGGTGGCATTCCTGACTCCAAGCGACCCATGGCTCCTTGAGCTGCAAAGGGTGCGACCGCCCACGTGTGTGTGTATCGTCGCTGCCGTTGAACCGGGGAGGAGCCTGGAAGGAGCCTGGGAGGAGCGTATCTGTTTCTACAGCCGGTCACCTGAGCATGCACCATGGCCTCTGGAACCTAGGGGCCCGGTACAGACAGATGTATGTTTTGGTCCCGTATGTGCATGCATGAGCACCGGGTCTGACTGCATTGAAGTGGCAGCGTTGGTGCTGTACATACTGGCCAGGATCAGACCAGGCCTGGTGATCTTCCTTAGAAGCGGGGGTTTGCCAGCACTCTGCACTAGCCTGGTTCACATGAACGATGGATAGCACCAAGGCACGACCAGACTGTTTTACAGCACCCCCTGCGGTATCTGTGTCAGCCTGCGTGAGCCATGGTCAAATCTCTTGACTCCAAAACTCGAAAATACCAAAGAACACAGCATCGCGCAAAGGAGTTTTATCCTTCGCTGTATGGAATGTCAGTGGCTTGTGACTTCAGGAGGCTGTGCTGTGCTGCGCTCCACTACTCACGCCGCGCTCCGCATGCACGACACCATTTCTGCTTGATGACGCATGCAGCGGCTTGCTGATGGCGGCCGCTGTTCCGCGATGAAGTGCATCTGCACTCCCCGCTGAGTGCTCATGCTGTGGGCTTCTGTAGGAATTGGCGGCCGTTTCTGAAGCGGCAGCAGATAGGCCACAAGCGCCGACGGCGATGGGCACTGTCGCCGGCGCTGCAGTGGCGGTTCCGCAATCTGGAGCACAGCCAGACGGGGGCTCGATGTCCGACAACCCGCTTGGAATGCGGGGGACGGTGGGGCTAGTGGCGGGCCTGGTGACGCTGTTCGCTGCGGTCATTGCGATCCTTGCGCTCTGTGGCTTGAAGAAACGCGCCAACAGCAACAAAGCTAATCAGCCTAAGGTGTGCTTCAAACCACCCCCGCCCCCTCCCAGACAGAGAATTCGTTCTACGACCAATACATGCGTCTGTCACGTGGTGTGTCTGCCATGCTCAGTATAGGCAGTGCGTTGTGTGAGGGGTCCACTGCATGATGTGGCAGGCTGTCTGACAAGGCAGAGCATTTCTCGGTACGCTGCACATGCGCGGCTGATAGGCTCATGCATGCAGCGCGCGCCAATGAGCGACAGCGCTGTAGGCGGTGTGTCCTGCCAGAGGTGGCAGTGCCAGGCTGGATGTGCATGCATATGCATCATAAACGGCAGGCCACAGTGTTGACCATTCACACGGCCGTGGGTGAGCAGGCAGAGGGAGTGGAGGCGGTGCGATCGCTGGGCGCGTCCGATGCGGATGCGTCGTTCAAGGGCGCGGGCGGCGCGACCACGATCTCCGATGCGTCTGCTGCGGGCGATGGCAAGGACATGTTTACGACCGCGCTGTCAGGGCACTCCCCCGCGCTGAGCCCGCAGCCCTCGGACTACTACGACATCCTCTCCCCGCACACTGACGACTCCACCGCCGCCAACATCGCAGCAGCAGCACGCGAAGGCGTCGACGCTGACGGGCCGGCCGCCGGCGCGGCCGGCGCTGCGTACGAGGCCGTCGATGCCACCGGCGGTCCGGCGACTGACGGTAGCTGGCGGACGGCCGTGAGCGACGTGAGCCCGGCGGGCATGGCTGCCGCCGTGCTGGACGAGGCCAGCGCGTCGCTGGCGCTGCCCGACGGTGGCTGCGCCGCCGCGACCGCGGACGCACCGACAGCCGTCACCAGCGCGGCGACCCACGTGCAGCTCCGGCCGGCCGACGCCGACACCGGCACGACGTCCCTGTCTGAGTCGACGGCCGAAATGATGTCGCACGGCGCGACCCGCACGCTGCACAGCCGCTCGGCTGCCATGTCGCACAGCGCGAGCTCCGCGCTGGCCGGCCCGGACACCCCTGCGCTCAACGCATGGCCGCGCGGGCCGGCGTCCGGCGGCCGTGCCGCGGCTGCAGGCCGCACCGACGCAGCCGCCGCAGCAGTCGCCGTGGCCACGGCGGCCGACCAGCTTGACGTCGTCGCGTCGCTCGGCCACCTCGTGCCCGCCGATAGCCGCCACGACTCATCGACCGTGTCCACCAGCACCTCCCGCCTGCACGACTCCAGTGCCATCCCCCGCCCTTCCTCCGGCCCGGACTTCCACATCCCAGCCGTCCCGATGCTCGACCTCGGCACCGCCGCCACACCACAGCACGGCGACGGCTCCTGGATCCCGGGCCCCCTCCGCTCCCCCATCTTCAGCGAAGGCGCCTCCTTCATTACATGCGCGGACACACACCGCACAGAACACGAGGTGCCGCGCATGCCGCTCGGGCCGCCCACCCGCATCCCTGGCCGCGAACTCAGCCCCCGGTCGTCCTCCACCGGCACCATCGCGCTGCAGGGTTCCACCTCCGAGCTTGCCGCCGCTGCCGCAGACCAGACAGTCAGCGACTGGTCCGGCGTTGTGCCACCCCGCAAGCCAGTTGTGGCTAAACCAGCTGCCGCAGAAACCAGCTCACGCGCACCAACGGCCCCCAGGTTTGCGCCCGGCACGCCCCGGAGCGACAGCTCAGCAGAGTCGCTCGCGCCGGAGGAGTCCTTCCAGTTCTCCCCACACGGCTCGCCGATGCAGGTACAGCAGCCGGTGCAGATCGCAGAGCCGGTGTCGCCTTTGCCACCGCGGCGCGGCGCGGCATATCGGCAGCAGCCGCCGCCGTGGCAGCAGGCCGGCTCGCCCGGCGCCGTTGTGCCGTGGCCGCGCGACAGCATGATTGCCGGCGGCGCGTGGCCGACGCAGCACCTGCCCACGCCGCACCCTGACGACGACCACGGCAGCTTCGTGTCGTGCGATTCGCCGACGACGCACTCCCTCGCATCCGGAGACTCGCGCAGCGCGCTCAGCAGCGTGCCGGGTGACGGCTCGGTGCTCGACTCCAACCAGGGCAGCAGCATCAGTGTGCCGCTTGCATCGTACCCGGCGGGGCTGGCCACAGCACGCACAGCACACGACGGCGACTCAGGGTATGTGGCGGGAGAGTCTGCGCTGCTGGAGAGCCCGAGGGAGGAACCGGTCGGGAGTGATTCCGGCGCGGTGGACGGCGTGCCGCGAGTGGCAGACCAGGGAGGGGGGCCGCGCGGTGAGCTCGCTGCGGCTGCGGCTGCGGCCGGGATGCACGAGGATCTCGGGCCGGGGATGCCGATGATGGCAGGGTTCCCGTGGGTTGCGACAGGGTTGCCGGCGATCCTTGAGCCGGCGCTGGGGGAGTCGGAGCGCATCGAGAGCGACTCAGGGTACATTGCGGAAGCTTCCGGTCACATTGAGGGGTCGGCCGCGCTGGGCACGCTGTCGCAGGCGTCGCCAAAGCGTGCGTGGCCGATGAACGGCGTCGCGAGTGCGGCAAGCAGCCCATCAAATAGTGGTGCAATCTCGGCGGCAGGGGCCGGAGAGGGAGCTGTGCCGCCTGCACTGCTGGCCGTGCCGCGTGCGCCAGTACGGCCTCGTGCAGCGTCGGGGCAGGCGTTGATGTGGCCGCCGCCACGCGGGCGGCATGTGGGGGCGATGTCCAAGACATTTCCGCAGTCAAAAGTTCCCGGCGGGGTCATCACAAAGCAGCGGGGGAGCCAGCTGATACACGAGTCCCACAGGGACGGCATTCCGAGGGGCGCCAGCCTCGATTCAGAGGTCAGCCTCGCGACTTCGGCGTACTTTGGGTCGGAAGTTTCGAGCGTCGCACATGACGGTGAGTCATCCTTGGGCGATACCAGCTGGCGGGCTCGGGGGGACCTCGACAGCGGCGCGGAGCGCGACGCTGGGCGTGCTGCGGACGGCATGCTGCGACCCGCCGCGCTGCTGTCACCGACTGATACCTGCGGCAGCGGCGGAGTTGCGGTCGCGAGCAACGCAGACAGTTTGCAGCTTCAAGGGTCGGACAGGGGGGCCGATGCGGACTCCAGGCAGATGGATCTTACACGGTCCACCCTGAGGCAGATGGCGGCGGAGGCGCATGATGCGCAGGGCGCAGTCGGGGAAGGCGCGCTCTCGGCGATAGGGGCCGGGGATTCGTTCACTCGCTGCAGCGCGCCGCTGTCTCCGCCAGCACAGGCGCATTCGCCGGATCTGGACAGCGTGCGGGGCGCGGCGGCGAGGGGGCCTGGGGTGGGGGGCCCTGGCGCCGCCATCCAGTCCTCAACGAGCGCATTTTCGGTGCCGTCCACGCCGGGGGTGACGCAGCGGCTGCTGGAGGCAGACTTTGCTGCGATCCTCGGCGACGGCACCGGCAGCGTGGAGACAGAGCGCGCGGCTGCGAGTCCCAGCGCGCGCGGCGCGCGCAGCGTGGGCAGCGTGGCGTCGCCTTCACATGCGCAGCACACAGCTTCAGGGGAGCGGTTCCGAGTGTCTGCGGGGCCATCAGCGCTTGCACCGACCCCACCACAGTCGCCACCGCTGCACTGGCCGCCGTCGCGCGCGTCCACGTCGGCCCTCGAGTCTGTGAACAGCGCCGGAGCACACAGCACGAGCAGCCGCGGGTCGGCGGCCGATGCGGCGGCGGGCGGCGCAAACGTGCAGGCCGGCGCTGCGGGCGCGGGTGGCAATAAGCGAGCCGGCCACGCTGCTGGGGGCTTTGGCGCAGGGCCACGGAGTGACGCGGCGGTTCTGCCGATCCCCGCTGAGCTGGACATGGAGCAGCAGCGCATCTCGGCCCCGGAGCCGTCGTCGCTGCGTGCGTGGGCGGAAGAGACGCTGGATACCGGCGCCGATGTGACTGTCCTCGCAGCGGCCGCAGCACACGCACAGCCCGAAGGCGGCCTGCCGGCCTCGCCGCTGGCCGCGTCCGCGCCCGTGGCAGATGCGGAGCGAAAGCCGCTGACACCGCGAACCGGCGGCCGCGGTCGGGGGCGCGCGGGGCCCAGCAACACGCGTGGGGGGCGGCCTGCTACCCCGACGTCTGGCGGCCGAGGCCGGGGGACCCCGAGCAAGGGCGTGCCTGTGCGCAACGGCCGTACGCCCGTGCGTGGCCGCGCTACCCCCTCTGCCATCCCACGCCCGACCTCCGGTGACTCGCTGGAGCTGAGCCCGCCACGCGCGCTCGCCTCCCTGCACCGGCCGTCGAGCGGTGATTCTGCGGCTCAGGCACAGCCGCGGATCGCGGCGCCGGCCGCTCCCAGCAGCGCCGGCCGCGCGATCGGCGAAGCACAGGTCACGCGCACCCATCCACGCGGCGACCGCTCCGCGTCCCGCCGCGGCGACACGCCGCGTCCGGCCTCCCCGGCCGATCCCCACCCCTCCGCAATCCCCCCGCCACAGCGCGGCAGTCCGGGCCCGAGCGGCAGCCGGCCGCCCCCGGCACCATCGGCGCGCTGCGCACAGGAGGGACCCACCATCGTGTCCGGAGAGTTCTCGAGCGAGTCTCTCCAGGACATGGTGCGGGATGGCGGCCAGGGTGGCGCTGACGTTCCTGCGACCGCCGCTGTGCGTGCTCTGTGCCAGGAGCTGGACAGTGTACCCTCTGGGGTGCTACTGTGCGGCCGATTCCAGATGCTCGGCCGCGCCCACCGGCGCATCGGCAGTGCGCCCCTTCCCCCCCTCCCCCCCACCCTTCATGCACTGCAGGCAGCAACAGCGTTGCCTCCTGCGAATACATACCCTGCTGCAAAAACCGTCAAACTGTTGTAAGGAACTAGCGCAATTGGATCAAATCATGCACAGATTGCGTTGCACATTCGTGAAGCATGCGTTGTCGACCGACTAGCTCTTGCATGCTGGACACCATCGGTTTGGTTAGCCCTTCATACCTGAAGCACAATGTCATTGCCCCAAATGAGTACCCCAAATGCTTACCCCGTCGCATGATCGAGGTACCCCGTACTCCCGCCGCAAAAACGGACCCCTGATCTGTCACTGTCAGGGGCTGAGCATTCCCAAGCACAGCAGCGGTGATGCTCCCTCGTGAGAGCAAGTGTCCGACAGCGCAGTCCCTTGATGTGCACGTGTAAGGGGCATCGCGGCACTGCCATGCAGGCCATGCCGTCGTTCAGTTTGCCCAGGAGGTCGACGCGCAGCACGCCGTGGCCATCAAGTTCTATGCCCGGGACGCCGACTTTGCCGCCGATGCCGCGATGCTCACGCGCGTCCTGCACGAGCCCAACCGCGCCGCGCAGGCGCGCCTCGTGCGCTTCGTGCCGCGTGTCAAGGCCCTCCGCGGCAGCCGCACCGGTTCTTGCGCCGCTGGCGCGCCCCGGCACTCTCTGCCGCCCTGCGTTGCGCTCGAGCGCGGGGAGAGCCTCCAGGAGTGGGCCGCCCGCACGGACACCGCCGCCGATGTCTACGAGCTGCAGTGCTGCGCGGTGCGCTTGGGATGCTGTGTGTGCTATGCATGCTGTGTGCGCTGTGCATGCTATGCTGTGATCGTGTCTGCAACCGCATGTGTACCCCGGGGTTGTTGATGCATTGGTTCAGCAGCTGCAGCCCATCGCGGCACGCCCGGCTCGTGGTGGCTCTGTATGTGTTGTGAGTAAGAATTGTGTGGACGTGCCTGCAGGCATCACCTGACGGTGTTGCTGCTGTGAAGTGGGTCGGTGGCACGAGTGGTGCAGGCGCGGCCTCGTGCTGCAGCTGCGCGGTGTGCAATGTGCGCCATGCGCCATTTGCATTGCAGCATGCTCATGCGGTGCGGGCTTCAGAGCGGACGCATGTATCACAGGCAGTGTATCCACGCACACCCGTGCTGGGCTGAACCGCAACTGCGCGCAGTTTCCGGAACAGGCCAAGTGCCGTGCAGGTGCTAGCACAAGTGGCGACCAGGCTCGCGGCCATGCATGACGCCGGCTACGTGCACCGCGACGTGAAGCCCGCCAACATGCTGTGGATGCCCCGCGTGCAGCGCTGGATGGTCACGGACTTCCACAGCAGCGCCGCCACCGGCGAGCTGGCCGCGCTGCGCTTCAAGCTGCCGTATGCGCCGCCCGAGGTGGCGCGCGCGTTTGCCGCGGGCGACACCGAGTCGGCTGCCGCGCCGGCGGAGGATGCATGGTCGCTCGGGGTGGTGGCGTTTGAGCTCCTCACGGCGCGGCCGGTGTTTGCTCCTGCAGAGGAAGGGGTAACCCAGGTGAGCTCCGGCATGCATGCGGGCAAAGAAAGGACTTTGTTGCGCGGACACCGACAAAGCAGCCAAACAGCGGGGGCAGCTGTACCAATATATAATATCGGAAACCACCGACAAGCAGCGCAGCGATGCCGCTTCGGTGTGCGCATGCGAGCAATACGCCATGCATGGCTCTGCAGTGGGGCCCAGGTCCCTGCTTACCGTCCGTAGCACGACATGTCAGTCTTGCATGGCTGCCATGCCTGATAGGCGATATGGCCGCATTGATGCCGCATTGATGGTTGAGGAGCATGCACTTTCGGTGAGTGTTTTCAGCACACTGCAGTGTAATTCGATTTCATTTTCTCTGCTCATGCTGCGTGCTTTGCAGATGATGCGGCAGCTGCTGGGCCATGAGGCGCTGCCGTGGGAGGCACTGGCAGCCGGCCGGGACGGCGCCGCGGCTGCGGCAGAGCTCGGGTGGCTTGAGGGGCCCGTGCTGCAGCTGCTGCAGCGCAGCCCGGAGCGCCGTATGTCTGTGGCGGCATTTGCCAAAGCATGCGCCCGCCGCGGCAGGCAATAGCAGCTGCAACATTGCCGGGCGTCAGATGCGCATCTGATCGATGCTGCCGGAGGTTGGCCTCCCATGCATGGCCATATCCAGATGCACTTGCAGCTGCACAGCATGCTTCAGCGACTGCTGTTGCAGCGCGCTCATGCCGCAACACCCTGCTGGATGTGAAAGCCCGGCTGTTTTATGTGAAAAGTGCTTCCCCAGTCTGGTGCAACAGTGCTAGTACGCTGTCTACTTTGTGGTCGGTACAGTCCTCTTCTGAGTGGCTCTGGGCGGGGCATCGCAGGCAAGCGGCGCGTGCTGTGCTGCGCTGTGTGCCTCTGGAAGGGGGCACAGGGTTGAAAGAAAGCAGTGAGTTGGGGCTGCAGATGACGTCTGACGCTGAAGCGCGGTGCACGGCAGCACACAGCACATTGCATGTGTTTTGAAAATGGAAATCAGGGCACGCGGGCCTCTAGGGCGGCAGCCCTGGTATTCAGTTCACACCTGTAGGTGGTTCTTCAATATCGTGTCCAGGGGTCAATCGACCTCCCATGGTGACTCTTCTCACACGCTGCGCGCTGGCTGTATCCCCAGCACACAGCATGGCAGCGCGCAGCACTCAGTGTGCAGCTCCAAAAGCTACGCGGCTGGCGGTGGCCAAAGGCCTGGGCCAACACTTGTGGACACCGTGTCAAGGGGCACTGACGCATGCCCCGCCCCCGTATTCAAAGCTTTTGTTGACCACGGATTGCCGGTCAAAGCTTTTGTTGACCATGGATTGCCGAACAGTTGACATGGATTGTGGGTAGCTTAAGAACAGGCGCTTCCGATGCTCGCATGTTGCCGTGCTGCACCCTGCGTGCTGCGTGCTGAGGCGAATCGTGCAACAGGGAGGTTGCATCCGTTGCTACTGGGAACGCCGCTCAGGGGCTGCACACAGCACATGCCGGGAGCACACAGCACACAGTGCATGCATGCCTGACCCTTGCGAAGCGGCGTGCTTCTAGCCACACACAGACACACACAGCTGTTATGTCTGGAAAGGCAGCCGTGGTGGCAGAGTGCCTGGGTGCTGACTTGAGGTGGTAGGCGATGTATGTGATCATTGCGTGGCCAAACCTTCGCAACATCCTGCACATACATACATGCTGTCAGATTGTGGAAATCATGCGGGGGTCCCAGCCCGATTCTATACATTACAATACTAGGCCTGCTGTCATAAAATAGGGTTGAGGCGGGAGCCGCTGCCGTCGGGCGCACACCACCACCGCAGCGGCTGTAAGTGTAGGCTCGTGACTGCTGTAATTGTAGTGTTCGTGACTGCTGTAATGGTAGTGTTGCGACTGGTTTTCACTGGTGACTGACATTCACTGAATTTCGAGTGCAAAGTGCGGCAACAAGGCCACATCGCGCCGGGGTAGGGACTCCACCTGCTCCACTGAACTTGTCCGGCCCGTTCTCGCATCGTCGGTGTGGCCTCGGCAAGTCAGAGGCATTCCTGTTCGGGACTGTATGGCCAGGAGAATGATCCACTTCTTGATTGGAGCGGAGCAAAGGGGGTCGTGTTTGAGGCGCTCGTCAGCATGGTATACCCAACATGGTGTGGTTGGACAGTGCGATTCCAATGGACACAGGGCAATGTTTGATGGAATGCACAGTGTACACATATACCTCAGCGCTAGTTTGAACGCATTCGTTCTGGCATATGCTCGTGCGGAGAGTAGCCTTGGTGCTTGTGGTGGCCTGTCTGCGTGTTGCCTGGTCCTGGTCTGTTGCCTCGGCGCTGCTCGGTCCTAGATCTATCACTAGAGTATCACACATGGCCACATGAGTGCCCTGTGAGCCACATGCACCGGCCCATGGACGCCCACTGGCAATCGACCCTGCATGGACGCACACTGCAGTCATGACAGCTGCTCCACGTTCGGCTTGTGGCCATGTGGACGTCCGGGCCGAGTCGGCTGCGCGGGCAATCGCATCTCAACCAACGTTCAAAGCATGCACCGCGGTGCCACAGTGTGAATCATAGTTATCTAGCCTAAGCTTGTGCGCTTCCCACGTGCCAGCAACGGCGCCCCTGTGCCAATTTGCTGGAACTGAAACGGGGCCCGCGGGCCACAAACTATCCCATCATGTGTTCATACAACTTCCACTGGAAAACTTCCTGGGTGCGCGCACCGCAGCCACACCAGCATGCGCTTTCGTAACGGGATCCTGCGTGCGTGGTTTGCAGCTGTTGACTGCAATGCCATGCTGATGATGATGCCGGCCGAACTCCATGTAGCTCCACAACAGGGTCGACCGCTTCCTGCTGTTGCCCTCGCTGCCGGGCTGCTGCGTTCATCTCCGTGTAACACTCAAGCTTGACAACTTACAGGCGCCGCCCGTGTCAACATAATCAAACTTGCGCAACGCGCGCGGACTGAGCGTCCTCATGGAGCACCGTTCGAACGAATAATTCTGCCCAGCTGTGTGCACAGGGTTGCGGTCGACCCTGTTGTGGAGCTACATGGAGTTCGGCCGACATTATGATCAGTATGGCATTGCAGCCAACAGCTGCAAACCACGCACGCAGGATCCCGTCACGAAAGCACATGCTGGTGTGGCTGCGGTGCGCGCACCCAGGAACAGGAGTGGTTCATACTTCGCAACGTCGTCGTCACATCCATGTCGCTGGGAGTCGCTGCCAGATGCGGCCGTGGCCGCTACAGGTGTACATACAGCTGTATACAGGTGCGGCGGCCGCCACAAGGAATACAACGGTAACCCTGAACACCCGTCGCAACATACACATGAGACATGCGCGGACACGCGCGCCGAATTTTTGCTATCTTGCGTGCTCTCAGGGCCCCGCACGGGCGCTCGAGGCCTCATGAGGTTGCACCCTCTACAGTGCACTGTACCCGGGCCATCAACCACCCACGGATCCACTGACGGCGCACCAAACTGCTGAGGTCTCGATGACGTGGCTCTCTGAAACATGCATGATCGGTGCACGGTCATTCGAATCGACCGGAGCTCACGGAACAGGCCTCTAGAGGGCTCGGGATTGCCTCAGCTGAGCTAAAGGCGGCGCACCACACGGCTCGCCACGCGTCGTGTACAATCCTTGCCTGAGGTGGACCATGAGAATGTGTCATCCTATATGCATGATGATATCCATGGCGGCCGGAAAACGTCCATCGGTTGCATACGTATTTGGGCCCAACGGTTTTGACAAGTCACCCGCAGGAGACTGGCGCTGTTTGCTGCATGCATCCAACTGCTATTAGCAAGCAGCCCACCCTCGTATTCGTTGGCAGTGCTCTTTGTAGCGGGCACATTCCCAATCTGCCTGAGTTCTCCGTTTGACTGCAACCTTTAGCTTTTCAGGCGGTGCATTCTCGCGGCAGCGCATTCCTGTGACTTTGCGGGCAGCAGTAGCATGTATTCAACAGCGTTCGGAATCATGGAAAGTGGCTCGCACAGGTCGGCTTACTTGCCAGAGCGGGGTTGCTCTGACTCCGCGTCAAGCAGCAAATTGCTGTCAGAATCGCCGGGCACAGAGAATTCGGCATTGTGTAACAGCGGATCGATCATTAGCGTCGATGAGGTGATAGCATGTCCGACCAGCCTGCAGCCGGTGAGGATCAATGGAGAGGACAAACGAACACGGAGACGGTCTCACATCGTGGCTGCCGCACCACCCGATGTTCGCATCGGGTGTTTCTCGTCGATCTACTTCAATTTGATGTCTTGTTGGTCCGACTGGACGCATGACGTCGATCAAGGCTTGTCAAATCGCTTCTTCTTCCAAGATACTCGGCCGGTGCGAGCGTCATCCTGATTGACTCTCATACAAACCTGTATCCTGGGAGAGTTATCAGATCTTGCTGCAGCCCAGTGACGTTGTGCCGACGGAGCAGGACGGCCTTTAACATGTTGTGGGAATGTGTCACACCAATCGCCTTTGGCTACAAAGCGATAGCTTCGCGCAGAACAGCCGTGATAGGTGATTCATGTCGCTACCTCCTACGTTGCAGCTGCTGGAGTCTGTTCTCTCGTTTACACTGGCTGCCGACTGTGTGCTTGCGTGTGCGCCGAGCTCCACTATAACGTACGGCGTTTTCCGGTTGCCAACATGTATGACATCTACTCCGTTATGCTGTGTCAGTAGTTTTTGTTCACATGATGTATTCTCGTGCCGTGGGGCGCCTAGCGTACGCTCGTGTGTTAGATGATTGACACATCGGCACTGCAACCAGCGGGCCTTGTGCGGTATACAACACAGCGGCGCTTGTCCACAAGCAGTCGCGTCCAAATATCCAACGCATAGCGTGACGTGCAGAAAGTCCCAAACGCTTCACCTGGATGGCCTGAAAGAGGGGACTGGTTTGATCACCACCGGCACTGAACCTCACCGGTGCGGCCCAGATTATTTTCAAAGGTCCACGACATGCTTAAAATCGGTAAAGATGTATCTCTTACCAGTCGCACATTCTCCCGTGCCGACGCGGCCATCCTCCCGGTCATGTCGCAACAACTCATTGTTTGCAGGGAGCCTCCAACCGCAACCCGCATGTTCGCTGCTGCCATTCGTTAGTACTCAGAAGTGTCAGAGTTGAAGCAGTGTCTCAGTTGAACGTTGAGGCGTGCCTCGTGCGATCATGCACGACTGCGGTGACTGGCACTCTTTGTCCAGATTGAGGCGATCCTCGCAGTGGACAAACTGCACGAAACGCAAAGCCGACGGTACAAATGCCGCTTGTAGCACATCCTGCAGCATGATGGTGATGATCTCGTGTAGTCGCTACGGCGACGGCTCGAAGGCGGTCGTGTTCGGGCGAGTTTTCGGATCGCGCTGCCATTGAATGGGGCGCTCACACAACTTTGATATGTTTAAACTTTCCGTTTTATTGAATTGCACGTTGAATATAGTTATAGCTATTTATCACTGGGGTACGGTGGGTCAAGCAGCTGGGGCATGGAACCGATGCGTGAATGATGACTGCCGGTCATCCAGAAAGGACCTGGCAAACATTTTGTGACTGGCCCGGTAGCGCTGTCAATTCGCGGTCAGCTTGTGTGTGCTGACCGACTGAATCAGCAAAGTCCGCTGCTTCCGGGTCCACAGATATGAATGGCTGGCAATGCAGTGCTCTAGCATGGCCAAGCTGAACAACATGAAGGGCTGTGGCCGCATGATGGTGGAGACTGGCCGCTGTGTGTGCGTGTGTCACTCGAAGGTGCCAGTCTGTGCTTGATGCGGGCTGATGGTGCCCACATGGCTGCTGCAGGCACGGACAGCGTGGCAGCCGGATGTCATCCGGATGGGTTTGGCCGTTAGATGGAGGCACATTATGCGGGCGCAGCATTGGTGCTGCACCCACGTCTTTGAGGCTCACACAGGAGGCTGCTTCCAGTGGTCACCTGTGGCGATTGAGTCAGTAAGCTGACGGGAACTTGTTAGGGGGCATGAGGGCAGGTGCAGGCAAGAGCTGTCCACACGCTTGCGGGCAGGTTTGCTGAAGACTTTTCAGTCTTTGGGGGCCAGATTTGGGGGCCAGTGTTGGTTGAGATGGGTGCGTAGCGCCTGGCCAACCTGCCAGGCCTCGCACCATGCGGTGCCTGTCCCAGTGGAGAGTGAGGCCATAGCAACTTTTCAAGAATCGTAGCATGAGGTTGTGTAATGATTGAGGATTGTGACACGCCTCCTGCCAGCCTGGTCCTGCGGGCGCGATGCTGCAGTGCGATGCTGCAGTGCTGTTTTAACATTATAGTTCCAAGAGCAATGCTCCTCCTGCGGTCCCGTCTGCCTGCTTCACTCAGACGTGCATTATGTGTTGCAGCCAACATGTTACGGATCACACATACTGTAAGTGACATTTGGATGGCAGGACTTGCATGCCAGTACATGGAAGCCATGTCAAGCCTTTCAGACAGCCCACATCGCTGTGCATGTGCCACTTTCACATGTCAGCACTCTACCGCTTCATTTGATGCACGGTGATGTGTTCGGTGCAGTGTGATTTGAGGACACGCTGGCTGCCATGCCATGGCGAGGCCAATAAGTGGCGTCACATGGCAGCCTCCAGGCCTGCTCGCTTCAGCTGTTGGACTTCACTCGAGAGTATCCACCTCTGCATCAAGCAGCGGAGCGAGTCGGGTGAATGGCAGATGAAGTGGCGGAGAGTATCCAAGTTGCCTCGGGCCTGCCTGGAAGCTGCGCCATCGGCAGGGCTGCCACTAGGTGTTCCAGATGCTGCATGCGTCGGTCGTCTGCCGCTCTTGCAAGATGTTGGTGGGTAACACCATTCAGAGACGCCACAGCACACAGCATCGTGCAAAGATGTCGCGCCTGATTGGCGATACCTGATAGGCCAGCGGTCCACCGCCGCGGGGGCGTGCGCCGGAGGCCTGCTCTCATCGCAACCGCTGCAGACAAGCACTGCCACCTTAATAATATAATATAGTAATATGTAATCAAGCAATTGTGACTGCTGGCACAGGCGCAGCACTTGCGTGCGTCAGCCATATGGCGGCCATTCTGCACCAGAGCCTCATCTACCTTACTCTCACTGCCGCCATCCTCTCGCGGGAACGTCCCTTTGCCGGTAGAGCCCACACACCCGCGACCCTGGTGTGCAAGGGCGACGGCAGCAGCTCCGGCGCACGGTGGCGCTGCCGCCGGAGGTGGCCACATCCACCAGGGAGGCGCTCATGCATGGCGAGCTGGGCGGACGGCCCCAGAATCAGGCAGCACAGCTCTGCCATCACTGCAGAGCACACATGTGCTGCGATGGCAGGCAGGTTGCACGACCTCGAGGCGTGCTCCTGGTCATGACCGGGCGCTCGTATAGGTGTTACACGGAGATGAACGCAATAGTCCGGCAGCGAGGGCAACAGCAGGAAAGTAGACGGCCAAAACCCCCGAAAGCAGACAACAGCAACAAGCAACAACTGTCTCAGGTGAAAAGCCACAACGAACCGGCACAGCCGACACAACCACACCCACGCACCCACTCGTATAGGTGTGGGGGACAGAGGGGCACCGTGCAGCGCAACATATGCGTACAGGTGCCCCCCGTAGAATGGGGAGGGGACAGAGGGGCACCGTGACGGCGCAGTTGGTACGTAGCTGACAACGTGCATGCCTATAGCTGTGAGCCGACCTGCCACCTTGTGGAGCATACATCTGTAACGTATCTCAGTATAGCTGTGAGCCTATAGCTGTGAGCCGACCTCGAGGCTGGTGCGCGTGATCACGCGTGACACACTGCCGTGCTCAGCGGGTAGGCAGCACCCAGCCGTGCGCAGCTCTGGCTTCCATGGTGACGCTCCGTGAGCTCTGTATCGCTCGGTGTTTCCGTCGCTACAGATTGCGTGTGTCGCTACGGCGGCACAGTGCGTGTAGAGTCAAGTGGCAGCGGCAACACTGACACAAAACTGTGAGTGGCAAAGGGCCGGGCCGGATTACGTCGATTGTTACAGGCTCACATCATGGACATGCGATGCGCTGTGGGTTGGGGTGAGTTGGACGGCGACCCTTCGCCCACCCCTCCCCCCTTTGGCCGCATATCCCCCATGCGCCGCACATCACCCAACAGCACATGACACCTGCACCACTGCCACATGGGCGCGCTGCTGGGCCCAGCAGCCTGCGCCGCACTCGCGGCCTTGCTTACCAACACCATGCCAAGCACGCGCGCACTCTGGGCATCCCTGTGCGCACACGCGCCGCTAGCCACGCAACTGCATGCATCCGCTCGGCGCCACCGACGTCTGCCACATCCACGAATCGGCGACGCTGCTGCGGCCCGGAGGTGCCGCGCTGTGATGCCTCGTGCTGGGCGCAGCAGCGCCGCGCAGCAGCGGCCTGCATGCCGGACTGGCGGCACGCAACAGTGACTGGGGCAGCTAAGTCACTGTGCAGCTGCGCACCTTCCCTCACCGGCGTACCGCGGCGTACCGCGGCGTACCGCGGCGAACCGCGGCGAACCGCGGCGAACCGCGGCGAACCGCGGCAGCGGACGCCTGTCACGGCGTCACTGTCATGCCCCCGACGCAGAACGCTGCGCCGCTCATGGCTCACGGTCTGCATGAGTCATGTGACATGACCTGTGCTGCGCCATGTGCTGCGCCGTGTGCTGCGCCATGTGCTGCGCCGTGTGCTGCGCCATGTGCTGCGCCATGTGCTGCGCAACGGAGGCGCATGGCCCTCCGACACCAGAGGACGACGCGATGCGCCTCTCCCCCGCATCGCCGCATGTGGCCACCTGTGGCCACAGCGGGTTGTTTGGTCGTGCATGCATGGCCAGGGCGCGCTCGGTGAAGCACGTGCCTGGCACACACCGCCACCGCACCCCGGAGTCAACGACGGGCAGGGAGCTGGAGGCTGTGTCGCGGCTGCAGTGCGACGCGTGGCACAAGTGGCTGGTGCCAAAGGGCACAGCGGCGCGGCGCGCTCCAGCATAGCGCCGCAGCGTGTCGACGTCAAGGCTTGTCGGGAGACAGGTGCGCGAGCTTGCCGTCGCGCACGCTGCGCACGACGTGCACGGCGTCCGCCTTGACCTCGCTCAGCCGCCGCAGCACGGCCGTCGGCGACGCCGGGCCGCCCTGAGGCGCCGGGGGGTTGCTCTCCATCTCGTGCCGGATGATGTCGATCGAGTACAGCAGCGACCCCGGCCGCACCGCGTCTGCCAGCCCCCCCTCCGGCCCCCCTCCGCTGCCGGCGTGCCCGCCGCCCGTCCCCGCTGCCGCCTTTGGAGGCTCGGGAGCTTTACAGCCCTCCTGTAGCAGCCTGCATGCACACCCTCCACGTTGCACAGCAGCCAGCGTGCACAGCACATGCAACAGGCACCAGTGCGGCCGCACCGCAGACAGCATGCTGGCGCCCTCCAGTCACCACAGCATTCACAGCTCATAGCACACCCGTACAGCTGCGCGGGGCCCCCCACCATCCAATGGGCGATACACATCCACGAACCTGCATACCTCTCGGCACCCGAACCAAGGCAGCTGCAGGCATATACTGCAGAACACAGCACACAGCACACCCTAAGGCATCATCGTGCGCAACAGGGCCAGACACTAACACGGACGACACAGCATGTCAATGGTGCTCGAAGCGGTGGCAATCTGTGTCACAGCATGCATAGCACGCACAGCACGCGCGGCGGGCAGCGCACTCGAAGAGCTGCGCGCGGCGCGTGACGGGGTCGGCCACGAGCACGAGCTCCTTGATGACGGAGGCGATGCGCTCGGGGACGGCGCGGCGGCCGGTGCGCGCGGAGGCGGCGGCGCCCGCGCGGAGGTCCTCGAGGCGGGCGAGCACGTCGTCCCGCACGATGGCGGTGCCGCAGAGGAGCGGCACGTCGGCGATGGCGGCGGTGTCCTCCATGTCGCTGATGACCTGCCCCGCCGCGAGCGCGAGGCCCTCGAGCAGCTCTGCCGGCAGCTCCTGCGCTTACACGCACTGGTGTGACACGGAGATCAACGCAGACGCCCAGCCTCGCGGGCAACAACAGGCAAGCAAGCAGCCAATCTCAGCAGGCGGCACGCGTCGGCGTTGCACGGAGCATCGTGGATGATACACCGCCACAACCGCACACCACGAACCGGTGTCAAGCTGAGAGCAGGCTGGTGCTGCCACACCGCTGAAAATAGTACCGAACTCCCGCCAAATAGTGAACCCCTCATCTCTGAATTTTGGCTGTCCATGCCCGAATACAGCAGCTTTGATGGACACGTTTGAGAACAGTTTGACAGCATGCATCCGATACGGCGATCCATTGAATTGCAAGTAAGGGGTGGTATGGTGCAGTGGTAGAGGTCTTTGTTGCAAGGGTCGCGGTGTGAACAGCCAACATGTGTAAGCAGTCCGAGTGTAATGAGTCAGTGTGTAAAGAGAGCCCATGTGTAACGGACCAATGAGTGGAGAACCGTTTTACACAGTGTAACAGGTGTGTAAAGAGTCAATGTGGAAGGAGAGCAGAGTCACTGTGTACAGAGAGGTTGGCTAGCCAGCTGGATGGAGCTGCACAGCGTCCGGCATCGAGGCGTCCAATCGATCCACCAGGGCCAGCTGTACTGAAGCGAGACTGAAACATAGGCAGTGGTGGGAGGTGACGCTGGGCTAGCATGGCCGAGCGTCTGCATGAGGTGCAAGGAGTGGCTCAGCTGGGCGAATGCTGAGTTTCAACAGTGGGCTGGTTGCAACACTACTGAGCAAGCCGAGCGCCATCTCAAGACACACACACGAGAGCAATGAATCGTCAGGAGCACACGTTGATGATCTGTGTCCGAGCGTCGTCGTCCTTCTCGACGATGAGGCGGTCCAGCGTCTGCAGCTCAACTGGTAGTGCATTGCCTGCTTGCTTCAGGATCTCTGCCTTCATCATCTCGAGAAGGACTTGAGTCTGCGGAGTCTGTTTCACAGTGGGTGACGCGAGCAGGCTGTGGATGGTGTGCAGCGTCATCTGGTTGAATTTGCTGAGCCGCTCTTCCACCGCTTGGCTCATCAGCTTGGCTGCCGTCTGGTCTGCAGGCGAGACGGTGACGAAGGCCACCGCGTTTTCTGCCACCATGTTGTTACAAACATGCTCTAGAATCTCTTGGATCATGTCGAAGCTCTCGTCGAGAGCCTTCTGCATCTCTGCACAGACAGCGCGTGTGAAACAGTGCCAGCGTCGTCAGCGACTGCACAGCCGAAGAAAACACTCACCGGGGTCACCGCTGAATGGATCATCTTGAACGGCAGTGGCTGCATAGCATTTGTATTCACGGCGGTGCTTGATTTTGCATACGTTTTTGCTAGTCCCGGACGTCCGTCGGAAGCTAGACGGACCAGCTGCCGCGATGTTCGGGCGAATTCGTGGGCCATGGGCACATGCGCACAGCAGCAACATTTCTACTCAGACCAGATTATCACTTGGATAACTGCATCAGACCTATTCACGATCGTGGACAACAGGACGGGGTGTCGGAGGGACAAGTCGAGGCAAGCAGTTTTCGAGCGACGGCATACGCGACCGGGCACGAGCAGTGTCAGCCTTGCGACATTTCCTCGAGTGCCGTTGTTTCTAGAAGTTGGTGATTGCAGCGTTGCTTCAAAGGCTGCTGCTAGCGCTCGAAGCAGCGCGCAGCAGCATGCAGCAACTCGGCAACACGGTAGACACCGGTGGTCACTTTGCAGATTTGCACCACATATGCCATCTGTTCAGAGCTTACCGCTAACATGTTATGCTCCACTACCGCGAACTCGCCACTGCAGGCAGAGTACAGCATCTCGATAGCTTGTTGGCCTGCGAGGCTGGTCGCTGCCGGGTATGCATTAGCCCGACTGGTGCATGCGAGACGCTCAGCCAGACAGTCCGCCAACAGCAGCTGACCAATACATGGCCACGCAAAGAGGACAAAGGGGCATGTGGTGGGTGTACGGGTTGTCTCTTGTCGACAGCATTCATGTTTGCAACACGCATGTACGTGTACCTGCACATGCAAATGCCGCTCCTGGCAGTGAACCCGCCCAACGCAGAGACACGTCATGATGGCGGGGTCACCACAGTGATTGACTAGGGTGTATTGACTAGGGTGTGTTGACTAGGGCGTGTTGACCGTTCTTCCGGCCCTGTCCGCAGGGGTGCTGTGGCCAATATTAATGCCCTTTTGGGTTTAGCGTCATGCCCGATTGGTATGTTGTGTGCGTTTCTATTTTGGCTTATTAGCTGCTGCATTCGTGGACTCGCACCCCCCTACTTCTGGCACATTCTACGGCTTGCGTCGCCCCCCCCCCCCCCCCCCCTACGCCCATCTCGCCCCGAGCGCCCCCCCCTCCACCCATTTCACCCTGCAGCCCCCCACCCCCCCCCCCCCCGCACCCGATCCCTCCCTCTTCCCTCCCTCCCTCTTCCCTCCTCCCAGCGCACGTCCGCCGTTTCTCCTCTGCGCCCCTCCCCGGACACCGCTCGGGCTGCCGGGCTGGCTGGGGCTATGGCTCCTGGGACCGGTGCCTCGCGGCCTCGGACATGGCCGTAGCGCGCGCTGTCGCGCCCGTGCAGACTGCTAGTGTCGCGCCGACGACCGCTTGTGGCCCGACGAGTGCTGGCTGTGTGTTTGGTGTGCGCGTGGCCTGCGTGGTACTGCGTGGTGTGTGCGTGTCTGCTTTCGCGCTGGCGATAGTTCGTTCTGGCATTTGCTCGTGCGGCGCGTGACCTTGGTGCTTGCGGTGGCCGGTCTGTCTGTTTGCTTGTTGCCTGGTCTGTTGCCTCGGCGCCGCTGAGTCCTAGATCTATCACTGTGTAACACATTCTACGGCACATCCAGCTGTTCAGCACAGAGGATCCTCTACTAGCATGCGTCGTGGCTGCAGAGGGCATCTGTACAGACAAATGGCGTCATGCGTCAGCACAGCACACAGCCGCAACTAGTAGCAACAGACATGTGCACATGACGTCGGGCGCCAGTCTCTGCCTGTCTGCCGCTCCGCCAGAGTTCCCATCGTGCACTGACCAGAATCGATACGACCACCTCCCACTAGGCCACGCATCATCATATGTCGCCCACAGCAGCCTCTAGGCACCCACTTGAGCCACTCCTCAAACAGCACCTTGACCTGCCCCCCACTTGGGACCCCTGAGTAATTGCAATTGTCAACCCATGCACAAATTTGCTTTGTGCGTCAACCCACGCACAAAGCAGTTCCATATGGATCCCTGACGGCGACACAAACGCCTCCAACTGGGCCCCTCCAACTTGATGCCTCCAACTTGACGCCTCCAACTTGGCGCCTCCAAGTGACGGCAGCACAAGCGCCTCCAACTCTCGTGTGCGTGGGACACAGCTAGCGGACCTCCCTGTGCTGAACAGCTGTGCTCCCCTCGGCCCCGTGTGCGGCCATGGCCAATGCGCATTTAGATGATGCGTGTATAATTCAGCGTGAACTTCGCCCAGTTTGCTTTCAGCGGTATGGCAGTCGCGGATTCACAGATGCATGCCGCAGGTGGTGCTTGGGAGAAGCTGTGGCGGAGTGGACTCTGTAGCCTCGGTGTGAGCTCGCTCACAGCGAAGCGTATCTCAAGCGGCAGCAATCCTTCTGCAGTTGAAGATATCAGACTCTTCTGTGTAGCATGGCCGTTGTGTCAACAGAACTCAACGGCAGTGGCCGTGATGAGCCTCTGTTCACGTATGTCTGGCCAGTGCTGAGGTATGAGTGAAGCTTGCGTCAGAGCGGAGCTGCCATGAAGGCGCCTCGACCGTGTCCAGCTGTGGCAACATACGCGCGGACACACCCGCGTCTGATCTAGTTCTGTGCTTGGATCGATCGCGTTGATGGAATACAATGCAGAATTCAAGCTATTTGTCGTTAAGCAGGCATATCTAAGGGTCGATGTGACTGAGTCGTGCAACCTGCACTTGTACTGAGTGTCGTACCAAGGGATTTGTGCACGAATTGTCCTTGCACCTGCCGGTATCACGATGGGGCAGATCTGAAAATACTTAATATGCTCGCATCAACTGATTGCAGTTTGCATTGTTTCATGCGCGTCCGGAGACAACTGGACGATAGGTTAAGACAACGGAGACGGTACTGTACACCATACAAGTTAAGAAGGTAAACGCGACACAGTCAAAGCAAGACAAAAACATGGTGCATCATCTGTCGCAAGCTGCTCAGCAGGCCTCAGGATCCACAGCCTGGGAGGCCGTGGACTGTGACGTGGATGTTTTCGAAAGGTCCGCTGTTGTGTCGGAGTGCTTCCTTCGCACCCCCTTGACAACCTGGGAGCTCCTTAAATGCCTGCGTTGGTTTTGTACAGCCTGCGTCGCGCGCTACTGCGTATCTACGAGTCTGTGCGGATGTTCACTGATTCCCGCATCTACTGCCCAGGCCAGGCATCTGATCACCCACGGATTCTACCAGAGAAAGTGAAAAAGTCGTGAATTCTTACATGTGCTCTCAAGTTACATTGATGTTGCAGCCAAAGCAAGAGCCGAGGCACCGCGGAGCAGCACATAGCGTTAGACGGTACGTCCCTGACAGACGAGCAACGCTTCGCGGCTGAACTCCAAGTGGTAGAGGACTCAATCAAGTCAGAGGTGACGGGACTGGGCGAAGTTCTGCTACAGCTGTCCGGAAGCCGCAGCGTTGTCTCAGGAGATCTCAGTCCCGAGCAACATGCAGTTTTGGTGGAAAGAATTAAAGCGGTTGCGGATGAGGTAAGGCTCGATGATTTAGAGCATGCATCACCACTGTTTCCCTGTTGAGCGGCTGGCTTTTGCGCAGTAGTCCGCTGTTAAGTTCCGGTACGCCTTGTCAACGTGGCAGCGAGTCACGGCCCGCGTGCCCTAGAACTGAACGCCCGCGGACCGCAGGTTGAAGCCGATGCTACCTTCATCTCATCGGAGATTACCGGGCCCAGCCCGGTCCCTGTCTCCGAAAAGAATGGAGGGAAGGGCTCATCCAAAACAAATTGCCACAGCTCATCCGAGCAACCAACACAACAAGCCACCATCCCAGCCTCAGCCCCCACGGACGCCGCAACAGAGCAGCAGCCGTCTGCCATCCTCGTTAGGCGTCGTACCGGGGGCGGCCGCATGCCGTTGGAGCTGCGGGTAGCTGTGATAGGCAATGTTGACTCGGGAAAGTCAACAATGGTGGGCGTCCTCACACGTGGCGTCCTAGACAATGGCCGTGGAGCTGCACGCTCCAAGGTCTTCAAGCACTCACACGAAGACGAATCCGGCCGGACCTCTGCCATTGGCCAGCACAACCTCTGCCTTGACTCCAAGGTACGCCACCACCCTCCTCACAGTCTCGCTTTTTTATACCTCACCGCTGGCACCACTGCAGCGTTGAACGACATGGAGCTTGCCACAGCAGTGCTGGCTACTCAGCAAGCCGGTCAACCCAAAATGCTGCCGCACCTGTCCGTGAGCAACCGCTGGAAATGCAATCAGTACATGCCCAGTGACACAAATACAGCGATCTACGCTGTCTGCCCATCGGCCAACCACAATTTCAGCGCTAATGGCACCGGTGTTACACCCAGCCAGCAAACGGGCGCATGCGTGCAGGGCAAGATTCTGAACGACGTGTCGTTCAAGAACTCAACGTCGCAGGACTACGTGTCGCGCGCCGCCAAGGTCGTCACGCTCGTGGACCTCGCCGGCCACGAGCGCTACTTCAAGACCACCGCCTACGGCCTCACCGGCCACCTCCCGGACTTTGCCTGCCTCCTCGTCGGCGCAAACGCTGTATGGCACCCCCGCCCCCCCCCCCCCCCCCCCCCCCCCATCCTCCCCCTGTCACCCTGACGATTTGCATCCTCGACGATGGACATCCCACAGATCATTGAGACGTGGATGTAGTCAGCCGATACAGCAGCAACCTGTGTTCATCATAAGATGTTACAACCAGAAGTCGTGTCCAATAGCCCCCGGTTCTCCCAAGAATGAACTTGGGCCCGGCCGGTAGCGCTCTCGCAGCCAGTGTTTGCATGTAGGGCGTTAGGTGACACATGATCCGGGCGGCTGCCGTTGCTAGATTGCCTCCCTCATGTTAATTAGCTCGCGGAGCGAGCTAGCAAGTGGAAAGCTTACTTCCACTCACTGAGATCTACCGCAATCTAGCGATACCAGCTGCCATTGAGAGCCAATCAAGTTGTACACCATGCCAATGTGCACAGGCTCGCCCTTCGCCTCCCGTTCATTTGAAATCCCTGTTTGCCCACCCATTTCCGCATCTGCCCATCCACTCTGGCGCTTTCCCCTGCTGCACCGTACGCGCGGTCACATTCTCAGCACAGCGCGCAGCGTGCAGGGCGTGGTGGGCATGTGCAAGGAGCACCTGGGCGTGGCGCTCGCGCTCAAGGTGCCCGTCTTCTTTGTTGTCACCAAGGTCGACATCTGCCCCGATCACATCCTGAAGCAGAGCCTGCAGCAGCTGACGTCAGTCCTCAAGCGCCCCGGCGTCAAGAAGCGCCCCTTCATCGTCAACACCGTCCAGGCACGCCCCCCACCGCGCACAGCCGATGAGGTGCATTTGGTGCCCACAAAGAATGCACAGCATGAATGCACAGCACATGCCACTGGCCTAATCGGTCACGGCAATTGTGTCAAGAATCAGAAATCCGGCGCCCAACCCAAGGGGTTGTATTACTTCTGGACTGTACGACGTCGTATTATGTGTCACTGGACTCTTGAGCGCACAGTATGGCTCATGACAAATTCAATAGATTTGGGCATCAATTCTTACATACACGTGTATCATCTGATCCGTGTGTGACGATGGTGCACATGCAGCAGTGAGAGCGAGTCCGCAACAACGAGGGATCTGCAACGAGCACGTGCCTGGTATCTATAACTGACTATTATATGCGCATATCTGTGTACGAAGAGCACGCTGAAGGGCGAGGTGTCTGTGTCTGTGTTTCTCATCGGAGCAGTAGAGTTGCAACAGGCTGCTGTGGCCTGCCTCGTCTGCTGTGGTCTGCATGCATTCTACACGCATACCCGGCCACGGCTGCCTTGACTCCAATTGATGAGGTATCCTGTGCCCGTCAGTGGCGTCATCATGCCATCAGTTAGCGGTGATCCGACAGCCATGCTCTGCTGCGCTTTGGTGGCTGCCCAGCGTGCTTCCCGCTGCCATGCATGCAGCCCTCTGGTGCCTGCGCTCTGCAGGGTCACGGGATCTTCAACGCGTAGACGTGCTGTGCTGTGTGCATGCTCCCCTACCAGCTGCGTGGCACCAGCCTCACCTTGCGCGCGGTTGTGGTTTACTTGCTGTGTGCTGCTGCGTGCTGACGTGCGTGCTGTGCAGGACGTGCTGACGTGCGCGCTGTCCATCACGTCCGAGTCGCTCGCGCCGATCTTCCTGACGTCCGCCGTGACGGGGCTCGGGCTGAGCCTGCTGCGGCTGTTTGTGGACCTGGCGCCGCTGCGGCGGCGGTGGGGCGACGTGCAGGGCGAGCCGCTGGAGTTCATGATCGACGAGACCTTCGGCGTGCCGGGCGTCGGCACGGTGGTCGCGGGGACCATCAAGAAGGGCCGGCTCAACCTGCAGGTGCGCGCCCTGTATGCATGCCGCAACACTCATTGATGCCCATACACGGCTCCTGGGTCTCGGTTCGTCGGAGATGTCAACGGCCTGATCGGCTACAGCAAGTAATTTAAGTTTTACATCTACACTTACACGCGCACGTCCACACCTGCTCCCTGGTCGTGGCCCCCGGTCCGCCCATCCACCATGATGGCACCATCTCGGTCTGGCAGCTGCCGCCCGTTTCCGCCGACGATTGCCGTCTTTGCTTTTTTTTATTTTGCTGACACCCGTAGCACCCTGTTGGCTGAGTCACTCTGCCCACCCCTAACATCATATGGTTGTCGACCCATGACATGCATGCGGACGTGCTGTGTGATGCCCCTCCCGCTTCTGGGCATCATCATCTGGGCATCATCATCTGGGCATCATCATCTGGGCATCATCATCTGGGCATCATCATCTGGGCATCATCATCTGGGCATCATCATCTGGGCATCATCATCTGGGCATCAGCCCTCCTGCTTCTGTACGCGCCGCGCCGTGGCCGATGTCCGCTGCACGGTCTTGTGTGTCCTCATTTGTTTGCGGTTACGCTGCTGTCACGCTGCAAGCAGCACCGGCGCTATCTTTCATGAGCCATACAGCACGCTCAGTGACAATAGCCCGGTGACAAATATGTTTGACGTCCTTCAAACCAGAACTTGTCCCACCCCTTCGATTGGGCGCTTTTGTGGGTTTTTACAGTCTGGCAAGATTCTACACGCGTCATTAAAAAATGAAAAGAAAAGAAAATAAATCTTTAACATCAAATCATAAACTGACACGGGAGCGGCTGTGCAGACGCCGCTAATGCTGGGGCCGAGCATCGCCGACGGCTCGTTTGCGCCGGTGGCCATCAAGTCCATCCACTACAAGCGGCTCCCAGTCCCCGAGGCGGCCGCGGGCCAGACCGCCGCTGTCGCCCTCAAGAAGGTGCGCCCTCCTCACACACCTCGCTCCCGCTCTCCCGCGGGTGCAGCCCAGGAGTCAGGGCACCCGGGGCCATGCTGGCCATGCTGGGCCCCAGGCCTCCTGCTGCCTCCCACACTGCTGAGGTTCCACACGCATGCACGATGCTTGTCAGTGAAGTTCTCACACCACCTCGCTGTCTCTTGCTGCAAACTGAACCGTCCACACGGATGCACGCTCCGCCGTGGAAACACTGCCGCGGACCACATGTGCACATGCGGACCGAGTGCACATGCATGGACCGCATGTGCACTGCTCGCCCCCGGTCTGCGGAACTCTTGCAAGCCTCACTCTGCAAGCAGTTGCCATGTCTACCGCCACAATGCACAGACCACCTGCAAACGTGCATGGTGCGCTGGATCGCCGCCGAATACGAATACGAATGGCCTCGTGGGTCCCGGTCTGCCGGAGTTGTCAATGGCCAAATCGGCTACGACAAGTAATTACATTTACAATCACGTGCATGAAAAACTGTAAATTGGTTCCAAAAGATGATAAAAAACACGCCCACGCACAGCGCAGGTGAAGCGCGACACGGTGCGCAAGGGCATGGTGCTCGTGCACCGCGACGTCCGGCCCGCGGCGTCCTGGGAGTTTGACGCGGACATATCGATCCTCACGCATGCCACCACCATCCAGCCGCGGTACCAGGCAATGATCCACTGCGAGATCGTGCGGCAGGCCGCGCGCGTCGTCGCGATGGACCGCGAGCGGCTGAGAAGCGGTGACCGCGCGACCGTGAGGTTCCGCTTTCTGCAGCATCCGGAGTACCTCTCCGCCGGCACGCGCTTTGTGTTCCGTGAGGGCCGCACGAAGGGCATCGGCATCGTGGTGGGCACAGAGGCGGAGGAGCAGAAGGCGGCCGATGCGGCCGCGGAGGGTAAGGGTGGCCGTGGCGGAACCGGTGCGTAGGGCTCGGGGCGGAGGCCTGGCTACCGTCTGCGGCATGGCAGCGTGGCAGCAGCATGGCGCGAGTGCGGGGGTGTGTCTCGGCGCGGCGTGCCAACGTGTGGATGCGCTGTGTGCATAGATGAAGAGAGGAGGAGACCGTGAAAGGCACCTGTGGGGCGCCAGGGGTGTGACAGAGGCTGCGGGCGGCGGGGAATCAGGGGCGGCTGAGGGGGGGGGGTGGGGGGGGGGCGTCATCCACATGCAACTGACTGATTCAGTTGGTGGGGACAGGCTTGCTGTGGCAGCGGTTTGCGGCATTTGCAACGTCTGCAAAGCGCTGCGGCCCTGCTGCGTGTGTTTGTCTACCCTGCAGAGTCGGGGCTGCTGGTGGACGCAGGCCTGCGTGCGCCTGCCGTGCTGTCAACCCAGATCAGGGATCAGGGAATGGAGTGAGAGAACGTTTCAAGGAGACGGCAGCGCACTACTGAAGCTGTTTTGTCTCAGCTTGTGTACGGCATCCGGCCATGATTCATGCGTTTCATGCATTGCCATGCTTGCCTATCTTGATGCTGTACTGCTGTGTGGAGCATACTCCTGTAACGTTGGTCACCCAGATCCAGGCAGAAGCGACACATGAGCCATGCATACCACAGCGTGTATGAATGGATGCCAGTCCTGCTTGCGAGATTCCGCACGGCGGTCCGTCGAGATCGTGGCACAGAAGAGGATGACTGACTGCTGTGGCTGGAGGGGCTCGTGTCGGGGGCCGCGATCGCATGTGCTGCACAAAGCGGCACTGCCGGGGGCACTCCAACAGTGCATGGTGACAGTGCATGCAGACTGTGTCTTATGTGCGTCAGAGGTTTTTCATATGCATGGACACCCCATCCGCAAAGACCATGTGGCCGAGAAACTCAAGCTGCGACCATGGCCTTGGGGTAGACTGTGGGCGGACATGTGGTGGGACGGCCAGAGGTGTAGTCATGGTCATGTGACTGGAGCCCATGGTGAGTGGCCCCGTGCATGGCTGTGGTGAGTGGTGAGCAGCCCTCGAGTGTCAGACAGGTGGTGGCCGGCACACTACAGTTAGGCCACAGGAAGACCACAGGTGCCTGCTGTGATTCGGTTGCTTGCTTGCCCTCGTTGCTGCCCTCGCTAGTGGGCTCCTGCGTCGATCTCCGGTTAACAGACCACAGGCGCCTGTAGGCCTGCGGCTGTACTGCTCTACTGCTCCTGAGGAACGGCGTTCAGGGCGTGCCTGCAGACCTGGAGGAGAGGAGGCGGACTGCTGAGTGTGGCTGCAACAGAATGAATCAGTTGATGCAACAGGTGCGGACACGTGCAGCATTTTTCGCCCAGTTAGTGAACATTCGTCTGCCATGGAGCAAAGGAGGGCAGGGACAGGGCTGGTGGAGGGCAGTGGATGGGAGGGTAGTCACGAGTCACAGTAACCTGCGACTGTGGTGTGCATCATTGTGGGCATGGGGGCACTGCAGGCTCTCATTTGGTGCCTGGAGGGCTGCATTGTATCACCTCTTTCTTGGTTTGATGGGCACAACAGCCAGTCACTACCGCTGGTGAGGCCTGTTTTAGAGGTGTGAGGCTGTGTGTGGCAATTGGAGTCTGTGTTTGTACCTGTGATCAGCAGCCCCTCCCATGGAGTGCTCGAAATGCTACGAGATTTCAGTCAGTGACCCTGTGTAACCTCCTTGCAGACAGTGTTGTGTTGCAGTGGCCTGCTCGTCTCAAAACACCCCACGCAGTGAGAGTGGACAACACACTGTGACGTTTACGTGTACACAGGCAAGATCAGCTGGCGCAAACATTAAAACAGCACGAGCTCATGCATACGCAGGGCATCGACACAGTTCTTCATGGATGTTACCACGCGTACGCACATGGCCGCTCTACTAGTAGTCACTCGCAGCTGTTGCCGTGGTACTCATTGCTTGCCGACGGGCATGTCCCGGTTATTCTTCTCGCTGTTCTCCTCGCACGGACATCATCTCGGACTGCACGGGTAAACAGCTGCGACAGTGAGCACCCTTTTGCATATTGAACTTTGTCGTTTTCTGTGTCCAAGGTGGTCTCTGCTCGTCCAGGTGTTTGCAACGGGCTGCTCTATCCGGTCGCTCTAGTTTGAAACAGGGACAGTTCCCAGCACACGCCATGGCCATCGCATGATCCAGCATGCACTGTCATCTACACTTTCATCTCTCATTGATATTAAATCTGCGGCTTTTCGTATGTCGAAAGTCCAAAGTTTCGTTACGTACCCCGCCAGTCACATGGTGAACCCGCATTTGTTGCCCACACACACACGAGGGGGCGTCAGATGAACACGGCTTGAACGCGACTGCGTCAACTGACACTTGAATATCGCACATCCGCACGCGTCCGCATTCGATCAACGTGGTGTCATTAAACGTTCACCTAGTTTTTGCTGTGTCTACATATCATATTGTTAGCAATTGCAAAAGAGCACGGTCAGTTGGGTCCATCTTTCAAATGAATTGGTTCACAGTACCCAGTAGACTCCTCAAAATGGAAAACATGGCAGGTGTATCATCGTATCACGTCAGCGCAAGAAAGTCTTAAGTTGCACACGGAAGAAATTTGGGAAACCACGCTTCTGCCAATGGAGCCGTGCGCGTGCTATAGTCAGGCTGGTGTACCGCGGACACGCGCAAGGCCTTTGGGTTCTGAGTCTGGCATACCTAGGCCTCGAGGGACCGTCGAGCTTACAGCAGCTTCATCCTGGCCACCGATACGAATACTGAGATTGGCCGACGCTCCCTTGCCGCGGCCGGGCACAGTCCCACACTGCAGTGCAGCTGCAACATGTGGCGGACGCGGATCGATCCATCCCTGCGCGCGGCATTGCAATTGGCTACCGTCTAGGTCTACTTGTAGCTGCGTATACTTGAGCAGTCCAAAAATCGCTTTTGAATGTTATAACTACAGCACAACAATGGCAAAGGGACCATGCATATGTGCAGCTGCAATGCCAGCAGCCTCGCGAGTGAGGACTGCACGTGTACATGATGACTCTGAACGTTCACACGTTAACGTCAACACACGGTACACTTTTGCTTGAAAGGTCCTGTATATGTAGGTCTACTTCAGTTGTCCCAAATTGAATCGAACACTGTTTGCTGTTAACAATTTAATAGTGTCAAAAGCCTTGGCTGATATACTGATACGTGTGATTCTGCACCCCCAGCTCCTGATATCTGAGCCGTGGCGGTGCGGAGCCTGGCCGGATCTTATTTTCGTGGACAACGCGAACCGCGGCACTACCTCGTTATAATCAGATCAGCGATCGACCTCATGGATCCACGTCGCCTTCAAGGTCACTACCTGGAAAGGGCCCTGTGGGGCACCTTCGCAGTGGATTATAACGTGCCTGCCTGTTTGACATACACTATCGTTACATTACCATCTTACCTGCAGACCACCACACAATTAGTCTACTTCCATAACAACGCCAAAAGTTCGCGTTCGGCATACGAGACAAACGGCAGCTGCACAGGAGAAGATTGAAGCTCAACATCACTAGAGACATTTCGTTGATACTTGCTAACGTATAGACAAGCCTGATATTGTGCAGGCTAGCCCCGTATGAATAAATCGTCCAATACGGAAGCAGTGGGAGTGCCGCTGCTCGGTGTTTCGCAGAAACTGCCGTCCACGGGTGCGTTGCTGCTACGACCATCGCTATACGGCATAGCGATTTGTACATATTTACTGCTCAGTGGTCCACGAGGATGCAAACACGCTCTTGTCTGCAAATATCAGTGTTGCTCATGCGAACAACGCCTGGTTCACATGTAACCCTCGAGACGTCAATACGTGCCTCCATAGTGAATCTTTGATGTGTTATGTAAACATGTGGCTTTTCCCTGCTGCGCGTTCTTGCCTCCAAGGGCAATGTCGATTTTTGTTCCTCATGCGCAAACGTGCAGTGACGAGGACGGCACTGCGGCCAGCCCGAAATACATTCTGGCTATATCAGCAGTTTTAGCAACGCCAGCGTACTTACATGCAGTCCATATGGGGCATTGGGACCGGCGTGTGCATTCAGCGGTGCGTGAATTGCGTGTACGCGCTTTCGTGAAGGCCTCAAGTCATGTCACCACTGTCAGCGTGCAGGCAAGAAGTTTCCCTGTATCTAATAATGCTGCTCGAACAAAGCCCTGCCGGCTAGGTGTGCACGCGGCTGCACCCAGCAAAGCATGAAAGCAGCGACGAAGCAGACCAATACGCTGGGCGCTATCATTGGTGGAGCAGGGCTAGTGACAGGGAGTACAGGTGAGACCCACTAAGCAACATATGGTACCGCGGTGTGGGTTTGCACTCGATTTGTTGTGCAGCCGCGGCTGACCAGCTTGATCCACGAGTGCCGCTGCAGTTGGCGCTGGCATCCTCGCGCTCCCCGCCGTCACACACTCAACAGGATTCGGCCCAACTACTACGCTACTCCTAGTATGTTGGGCTGTTCTGCAAACTCGAAGCGCTGCTGCTCGTAGAGGTGAGCGCCCTACTGCGTTTTTTCTTGCTGACGCAGATGAACCTCGAGCGCACGTGCTCAGTACTGCAGCCGCTGTACTGCACCATCCCGGAGGCGTCGCTGAGTCTCTACTGCTTACTCGCACCGTTCGCATCGATGTGGCCACCGCAGGTCATTGCCCTTTTCGCTTGAAGAGGCACTTCAGTCAAGCTTGTAGTTCAGTCCGTCCACTACACCGTCACGACCTGTGCCAGATCCACGCCCACTCGGGAACCCGGGCACCTTGGCAAACTAGCACGTGCAGCCCCTTTCGTGCCGTCCCTGACCCGTGAGCACCCTCGCAGGTGAACCTGGCCTGCCACCGCAAGCTTTCGAAGGCCGACCCCCAAGCCACAATCCCCCCCATCCTCCTGGCTGACATGACCCGCCTACCCCTCGCTCCGTCGCCGAGGCCTCCGTCTCCTCCATCTACCTCACCATGTCCTTCACCCCTTCTCCTCGCCTACACCTCCCGCGCCGGCGAGCTCATCTCCTCCTCCCTCCCCGCTGCCGCAGCACCCCTTGGCCCCCTCCTCTTCACCGCCCCCCTCGCCGCTGCCCCATCTCCGGCGGCACCCCCCTTGCGGAGAAGTCCAACCGCGCCCTCACCGCTCTCCTCCTCGTCGTCTTCGCCGTCGTCGTCGGCACCGGCTTTTCCCACATGCCCTGGCCACCGACCCCCTCTCGCACGCCTCCTGGGCCGACATCACGACACGCTCCCCATCATGTTTCTCTCCCTCGTCTACCACGACCTCATCCCCGTCGTCTGCAAGTTCCTGGGCTGGCGCCGCAGCCACATCCTCGCCGCTCTGCTCCTCGGCTCCGCCATCCCCCTCGGTATGTTTGTCGCGTTTGAAGCGTTACCTCGGCCTCGTCGGCCCCACCGTTGTCGGCGACCCCGTCGACGTCCTCATCGCCGCACGGCGGCCCCTTTGCCGGCCCCGCCCTGGCCACCTTCTCCCTCGCCGCCCTTGCCACCTCCGCCATCGGCACCACCCTCTCCCTCCTCCTTCTTTGGCACCAAGCTCCGGAACCACACCACCCTCCCCAGCGTGCAGCTGCCGAGCCTCCACG